>JAPYYT010002720.1:0-16184 GCA_030522565.1 Ceratosolen corneri | reverse complement strand
GAGAAACTCAAGTCCGACCAGCTTCAAGGCACACCTTATTCAAATTTATTCACCAGGGATTTATTCACCACTCAAATAAATTCACCAGGGATTATATTTATTCATTAATTTGCACTGTTTTTACATTTTCTTAGCTAGTCCTCCCTTTCAATATCTACTTCTCCCCTCCTTTCATTGAGAGAAGTTTTAAACACACACAGGGGAATTATTTCTAAAACAAATTTCATTACTCCTAGTACCAATATTGATAACACATAATACAATGTTGAGACACAACTTGAAGAAGTCGATTATTTCGACCGAATTTTGTTTTCGTATTTATTCGAAATTTATTGCTTAAAATTATTTCTCATCTGTAACTATTTATATCCAATTAAATATTTAATATGATTTTTATAACATGAAATAATAACTTGAGCAATTATTTATTATTTAGCAATTGAATTTTAGTCATTTTTTATGAAAAGTAAATGTTACATCTATACGTTAAATTTATTATGACCAAACATTTTTCTGCTTTTACTCATATAAATCTGTATAAAAATGATTGAAGAAAATTAAAAAATTATCTTCATTACGACTCGGTAAAAGAACAAGGGTTACAAATTTTATTAACTGCGTTGGGGATCAATTTGCTTGTTCCTATTAGATCATTGCCATCGATTGAGATAGGTTGTAGACTTATGCACAAAAATGCTTATGTTACGTGAAAGTTTAAAAAGTGATTTATTTGTAATTGGCACGTATGATACTTTGAGAGGCTTCATTTTTCTGGATGTAAAGTGCAGCTGTGCATTTGAGTCGATGGCCGTACACATGTACATGTTCCGTATCAAATAAATAAGTTTAGTCACTAATAACACAAATTTAAACACCTTTTATTACAAATGTCCTTAAATTAGTCCCTTTAATGTTTTCAGCTGTAAATAACTGTCCCAACTTAATCCTGTCTATCAAAAATTATATCTTGATGATCGATTTTGTTATTACTTTGATAACGAGCTGAAGTTTTATTTCTGTTTAATACTATATATAAAGTTATTATTATATTATAATTAAATGTGAAATTAAATTGAATATTGATCAAATTGAATTAAATTAAATAAAATATTAATTACATTAAAATATAAATATTAAAATGCAAATTTGGACTATAATTAGTAATTTCGAATTCATTAATTTACTTAAATGACTATATCTGCTTGATTTTTATATTATTATTTATTATTATTTTATATATATATATTTTTTTTTGCATTAAATTGGAATAAAAGTTCACATATATATATTATTATTATCATATACCAATATTTACAATTTACCATAGTATATAGTGCAAAATTTTAGTAACATGTTAGATGATTATAACACTAGTTTTAAAATTTAATCACACGTTAAGCTTCACATTTTTTGTTAACAATAATTGTTTATGCTAATATGATAAGAAATAGCGTTTCGTGCATCATACTTTATTTACTCAACTCAGCTATAAATAAATAAAAATAATAATTATATATAACGAGTATAAAAGAAATTCATTGTTAATAAGTGATGAATAAACGTAATGACAAAACAATGATATAAATTTCATGAAGAATTATAAGATAATGAATTCCGGTACAAAATTTATTCAACATATATATATTCCATTGCAAAAAAGGAGAGAAGTCTTTATATCTAATCAGCTCTAAAACTACATATTATAATAATAAGTTAACGTATCCTACAATTTCATATTGCCAATTAATTTAAAAATTAAAAATTGAATCAATTAAATAAAATTCAGAAGTCAATTTAATATTTAGTGGAGGCAATGTCTTTAACATTTTATTTAATTTCTGCATAAATTAGGCTACTCATCTTTAATTAAAATCGTAACTTACCGATCCCTACATTCAAACTCTAAACCTCTTTATATGTTAATATTAATCAAAGACTTCCTAATCTATCAATCTGGAAAAGAAAATAAAGATAAAAGCGAACGCCAAGCTAAGCGTTTTAAACATATGTCAATGTTTCTATACGTACATTTACAAATTATATTTTATTATTAAATACTGCTGACAGAACAAATGAATATCGATTCATTATCATGAAGTACAAATTTTTCATTGACAAGAGCGTAAGTAGAGAATTAAATATCACACCTATATTCACATTTAATTGCTATTTATGCATAATTTCCATATAAATCATTGATTGTCAAATGCAGATATAGAGATATGCGTTATTTCTCGCTTACTGCATTGATCGAATGCAGGTGAATATTTCGGTTGGTTTTTCATCACAAACACATGTTTGTTATAAAGCCAAATAAGCCAAATATTAAAGATTGATTGGCTAGAGATCAATGGTTTTCCGAACAATTTTTTCTATTTTAATTCTGTTGGAATATGACTGACATATGTACTTATTCGATATAAAATTCTGTTGATTAAAAGAATAAAATTACCTCCTAGTCGAGTAAACATATTCAAAATTGAAATAATAAAAAAATTCTTATTAAAAAATTTGAAATGATTGGGATAATTGAAAGATTGTCGCGACCCTTTAAAAATAGAACTTTGTTTTATAATAAATCATAGTATTATCTTTTCTTAAATACTCTGGGTCAAGGATGTGAAAAATATTTGAAAAGGATGTTGGCTTTACAATGTTAGCTTTTTATCACTGAAACCTATCATCGAATTGCAAGAAATTAATGGAATAGCAAACTTATGATTCCTATGCAACACTGAGCACATATAACCACATAGAATTATTTCCTTCATCGCTGTAAAAATTTTAATAATTTTGTTTGTTATTTTAGTAATATAAAATTAAATTTTAAATAAAATATTGTATGCAGTTCTAATTGTTTAATAAAAAAAATTGTGATAAAAATTTAATTATTTCGAAATAATATTTCGTTTGAGTTTTTTACTTTAACGTATCATCTTATATCATTTTTATTTTGTAGATTTATTGATTGCTATTATCAATATTAATACAAAAAGGCAAATTTATTTAAACGTATACATTAAGAGTAATTATTTTTCTCCATTTAATTTAATCCAATTAAGAAATAAACAGCGGTTAAATATATACGTGGGTGGTGGATCACAAGCATAGTAATTCAAGTGGTCAAATTACAATAATTATATGTTTACCTAACAGGATTTCAATATAAAACTTTTAATTTTTGACTGACCGACTTTGATTTATATTAATAGGGAATTTTAAGAAATTTAATCAAACTATCATAATAACATTTTTGTAAATATAATTACATATAAATAATGTAATAGTCATTTGTTTTTCAGATAACAAATTAAATTAAATTTTTTATGCTTATTAATATATTTAAATGCATGGGTATAAAGACATTAAGGAAACAATCAATAATTAATGAAAGCTTTCATTCAATTTCTAGATTGTCTCTAAAAATTGATTAAGTTTTCATCCCTTAAAATATTCAGATACGTTCTACCAACACGAACGTTTATAATTGGAACAATTTTACTTTATAAAATATTCCTGCTGGCTCATTAGATACTTTTAAATCGAAACTTTATACGAATTTTTCATGCCTTAAACGCCCATTAATCAATTCTGGCACCATAGATTTATCGTTACTTTTATCAGCCAGTGAATTCATTATCTAAATTCGCTCACAGGAGTACGATAAAGGAAAATATTAACATGCCGAGCTTGAAAGTCGACTTGATTTAAAATGGAGTTGCTTTTAAAAATTTAAACTTATTCACCTAATATAGACTCTGCTAAATTAAGAGGAGCTCTTAATAATTTCCTAGCATATTCGCTTTTCAACGCACTTTTGACATTGTCTGCAACAATGGCCGGGTGGAAAAACAAGAGTATCGTGAGCCACACCTTTGGCGCATGGCAACCGGAAGCCACTGTGACCTCGTTAAACTAATGGACGGACTCAGAGTCGCGTATGAATACTGGGGATCGGGATTTGACGACACACGTGAGATGATCCACCAGCTTCTCGTGAGTTGCTTTTGTCTCATATTTCAGCGAAGCCATTTTTTTGGTCAGAATGAGTCAATAGAGGCAATAGAGGCAACTCAATGAAGATTGAGTTTCTGATCGAGCAACTTACAAAGTATTATACAATAATAATATATTAATTTTTTAATTATTAATAACATTATAATACAATAATAATATACAAAGTATACAAAGTTACTTAACAAAGTATTTATACAAATAAATTAAGACTGACATTTATCAAATCGTCTAATGTTGAAAGCATACTTTCGAATTGATGGAACATCACCCTATATACAACTGCACTGGTTTCTTTATAAGATTATTTTTATTCATTCCAATTTTATGCTCTGTTTACTTTCGACATGCGATTACTCATTTTTCCCACTAAAGTTAAAATTTTATTAAAGAGTCGAAACGACGAGCCCACATGCACGAGACTTATGATATATATTCGTTTATCACGAGAGACGCTATAATAATGCTAAACTGCTATTTCGAGAGTTTTAACGAAGTAATTATGAGTATTAAATCTTGTACTTACGTCCACCATATATTGTAATCCTGATAGCGTCATCCTCGCCACTGAATCTTTCCGCCTCACAGGCCTTTGCCATTTTCTCAATATAACGGACTGTAAAAGTAATATCGTGAATTGAGAATTGTTTTTGACAAAAATATCACAGAAATAATTTGACAATAATAAATAAAATATTTGAAAAAAATTTATGACAAAGAATACATAAATGGATATGTATAGCCGTTTATAAGGAAAGCAAAGTGAAAGAATGACCAATGTAAATGACTTGAAAGAGTATTGTAAGCTTCATAGACTGAGTTTATGAAGTTGCCTTATTTTATAAATATGAAAAGATCGAGTAATCATGGCTCATATGGTTCATGCTATTTAACGGATTATTGGTAAGCCAGCAATAATGTGCCGAAAATCTAATGTAAGCACTCAATCGAATTAAAAGTAGATTGTATTTTTCAGTCTATTTTATAAACCACAGTTCGTTAGACTGATATATTTTTAAAACGTTATTTCAGTTTTAAAAAATTTGCTTTTATTTAAAAATGCGAGAAATATTTGTAAATAATAAAGTCTTGGATATTATGAATTGATCGATAATTAAAATTGTTTTTAACGTAATTTTACAATCCTTTTTATATTTCAAAATTAAATTTTATGAATTTAATGAATTTTTATTCTTTAAATTAAATCAAGACCGATTACCACAATACTTCAAATTTAAATTTTTTTGTTTTTATTTTTAACTTTAAAATATTTTTATTTATTTTTACTTCGTAAAGTAAATAATGTATATATTCTTAATATACGTCAAATACAACAAATGTATTGAATTATATAAGATTATTTAAACTCTTAAATACTAAATCTTAATTCTATTAAATAATAAAGAATAATAATATAGTATATATTTAAATTTTATATATTTAAAGGAAAGAAATATTTATATATATATATATATATATATATATATATATATATATATATATTTATTAGAAATTGATTATTCGGAAAGTAATGATAAATATTTATAAATTATTTGAAATGAATTAACCCCTAATTGTCTGAAATAATTAAAAGTAAACTACACGAAATGAATCATTCAAGATTGGAATTCTTTAAAATATTTACATCTGAAATGTCCATAGCATCTGGAACGTCCTTGGTAATATCTGGATCTGGTGGCCTATATTCTGGTAATAGTGTACCGTATTTTCTGAATGCCATTCGTCGTCGACGATCGAGCCATTTTTGTTTTTCCACAGCCTCAGACTCTTCGTCAACTCCGAAGAACGTCGCAGTCTCACGTTTGATATAGCTGAAAATTGAAAAATTTTTCTTTAAGATTTCAGAAGAGTATTGGCTAGACAATTTGTGTCTAAATAAGATTGATGAAATATCATGAGTTTTCATAAGGTAGCTTAGTGTTCTTAAATTTTTAAATATTAAAAAAAAAAGTTAATTAGACGATTGCATATGCGTACATATAACAATGATGCCTTTTTAACAAGAACATTATGCATGCGATATAAAAAATAAAGATTTGTAAATTGAACAAAAAATTTAAGTAATACAATGTATAACAAATATTTAGTATACTGATTTATCTACGTGTTTAAAATTTTTAATAACCTTTACAATTTATTATTTATCGCGTAAGAAATATTTAAATAATACGGTATTTAAATAATATTTAAATATTGGCATTTAAGAATATTTAAGATTAATTATGTATAAGCTTTAAAAAAAGGATTTAGCTATTGTCAATGCAATAGTATAAATATATATAAGAATTCATTCTTTCATTCAGTCGAGAAATTTGTGCAAAAATGATTGAATGGTTATTGGAGTTGAATATTTGTGTTACTCTAATTATTCGTTTTATACATGTGTGCAGTATCTGTATTTTGCACACTTATGTAAATAGATCAGTACTGTCCATTTTCTTTTCAAAATAAGGGTTATGCAATTAACGGCCTGTATCTCAATTTATTTGTCTAGCCAGAAGATTTAAATGGAATTTCTATGAAAGAACAGAGATCAATATACTAGATGAACGATATAAATATATATTTTTCGTTAATATGCTCGTAAATTTTTTTTGAATAAAATTTTGTATATTTCCATCTCTACGCGAATTTATAAATATATATGCTTAGTATATGCATTCAGGACAAATTATAACTTTTATATATAAACGAGTTTACGTTCTATAATATTTTGAGTTACATAGTTAAATAATTTTAATCGCTAACATAAAGACTATAAGTAACTATAAGAATTTTAAAAAATCTGTAATTTAATAATTTTATCTAGCCATTTAGCCTTTTTCTATAAACAGTCTCAACATTCAATCTGGGAGACTCAATTCTTTGCAAATCTTATACGTACTTTTTAATAGCCTCGGTACGGCTTTGGTTCCGATATAGCCTGGATCTTTGACCGACAGTCGCAGTATTGCTGGCAGTGCTGGATATCTCGGGTCTTGGACCCACGGGTGCCGAGACACTCCTGGTGATATTGGACGTCGAGCCTGCGCAGATGGTCGTCGAGGCAATACTCGTCGGTGGTGTTGTTGCCGATGATTCCGTTGATGTCTGCTGCTGCTGCTGCTGCTGCTGCTGCTGCTGCTGTTGTTGCTGCTGCTGTTGTTGCTGCTGCTGCTGTTGCTGTTGCTGCTGTTGCTGCTGTTGCTGCTGTTGTTGTTGTTGTTGTTGCTGCTGCTGTTGCTGCTCCCACTGTTGTTCAGCGGAATATATTCCGATGCCAAGACTCGTGGTGGTTTCATTATCAGGACCATTATTTGTCGTGGCTGTTGTGGTACTGATAGCTGCTGAATTCGGTGGTGGTTGCCTGCATTAAAAACATAATTCATTAATTGATGCTTGGGTATTTGATGTAAATATACATCGAGTAAATGTGTCCCTCCTACACTTGTTGATAAGATAATTACAATATTAATAATTCTAGACTCTGAATCAATTAACTATGAAATACTTTAAACAATTTACAACGCTTCTTTATTAATTTAAGAATTATTATTGCGTCTTATAATATGTAATTTTTTATATATGGACGGAAAATTGGCGATTGCCAAACAATTTTTTTAAACCCATCTTCAGATTCAGAAGTAGAAGAGAAAAGGGTGGGAAATATATAGTTTACGCTCACAATTGCAATCTAAACATAGCTTTATTGAATATTCTGAGGAATTACGCAATGCAAAGTCCTTCGTCGTTCATTATTAAGGTTCATGAATATTATTCCAACTTAAGAATATAAATTATACTATTTCTAATGCAATGTTTAACCACATACATTATGTAACGACATCAAGAAATAATATACTTCCTATGCCAGATGCGTGAACAGGAAAAAACAAAAGAATTTATTCTTTGAATAGAGATGGTCTAAACAATTAAATATAGCAAAAACTCTAGTAACCTCTGGTAGCGTTTAATGTGAAAATTTGCTAATTAATAAGTTAGGGGCTGAGAAAAGCAACCGGGTAGTGTATAAAGCAACTGATGAATAGAAACGAGAAATAAAAGCGCGTGCACTTTGAAATTGACTGCGCTATCCGCTCCTTATCTATTCATGAACAAAGACAATATTTTTCACGTGGAATCGTCATTTCAGTATGGCCCCAGTTTTCGGGTATCATTCGCTGGCATTTGGTTGTCCACGGTGATTTAGGTCAACCCGGATTATTTTCTCTCCGTAGATTCTAATAGCTTTTAAATATTGAAGATTCCTAGCTATATTGCACTATTGGAGATTTGCTGATGTAAGCTTTTAAGATGTGACGAAGGATTGTTTACTAACTTCAGATCGCTATACTTTTAACGTTGCTTATGCCAATTATTTATATATGTATATACGATTTGATTTTCAATGTTTCGTTTATTATTTCATGACATTTGGTATCTTCAGATCTTGAGATTGAATTAGTTTTAATTATTTGTACAGTACAATAATTATAACAGATAAACAAGAATAAAGGCAGATGCATATAGTTTGCTGTAAATACAGACAAACTACGTCGATTATTCATAGCAGTTCGCGAACCAGATCGAAATATGAAAAGACGAGAAGAATTTTATTCTCTTCATTTTCAATTCATTTTCAATCTTCATTTTCAATGCAGCTTTGAAATAATAAATTAATTAAATTATTGAATAAAGTAGCGTAGAATATTTCTATTTAATTTCTAATCCCATTTCCAATCAATTTTCTTGGTAAGCATCTAAAGTCTTACTAACATATTAGAAATAACTAAGTACCTCACTCACTGAGCAAAGATAAGGGAATTTTTTTAAAGGGTATTTTTAAAAAATCGTTTAAACTATACTTTACATTATTTACGATTTTTTAAAGGTTTCTAATATTTCACATGTAAAAGATTAAACGTACTTCAAAATAAAGTGTAATTTAATAATAATAATTTAATATAATTTAATTAAATAAGTTATAGACTAAATATTAAGAAGGAACTGCAGAAAAATTATAATGAATGAATGTTGTTAAAAAAAATAATTTATTAAAAGAAATAGTATTTAAGCTAAATAACAAACCATATATTATATAAAAATTATATCATAAATTATATATTAAAAATTTGATTTATAGGTGTAAAGACTTTAGTGTTCTATTTAATCCTTCCCGATGGATTGATTTAGTGTTTTATTTTATTTGTATAGAATCATTTATCTTCAGGACTTTTATATGTCTGAGGACTAACTCTGTTTCTACTTTTGTATATAAACTCGGATTTTTTATAGCAATCGTGGTTCTGAACTATTGACGAATTAAATTTAATCTTGTTAAATACTTACGCTGATAAAAAGATTGATAAAATATAAAATAATTTTATTGTCAAACTAGATTATATAAAAATATACTTTGCTAATTAACTACTAAATATAACTAGGCAATTATGAACAAATATTTTATTTAGTTCTTTAACAATTCTTAGTTTTAGTACAATTTTTTATTTTATCAGACTATAAAAGTCTATTTATTTAGACAGAATTGCATACTAATTTTAATTCATATTCTCCATAAAATATTGAATGAATATGTTACTTTAAAACTTCAAATAGCACACTTATATTCTTTTTATTCGCTCTTTTTTTATTTTTTCCGGGTAATAATACTTGTACTTAATAAAAAGAATTGACATTTTTTTTATTATCCCTTATATTTGTTAAAGCTTTTATTATTTTAATGAATATAAGTGTAAAATTGGTATTGATAAGCCGAATAATAAGCATAATAAAAATAAAAGAAAATATTTAATTTATTATAAAAATATCGGAAATATTTTCTTATACTAAGATATATATATATATATATATATATATATATATATATATATATAATATACATACAAATATTTATACTGAAAAGTTAATTTAAATATAGTTTTACTGCATACTTTTAGTATGTCATTTACTTATAGGTTGTGTATTTAATTAGCTTTTTAAAAATTAAATTTCTAATGTCAAAAATTGGTTCAATTAATGAAAAATAAAGTCAAAAAATGCTAGAATTTGTAATAACAAAAGACCAAGTCCAATTATTTTTAAAATTAAGTTATATATTTCAATTTATTATTCCAAATGCTAGATTTACTTAAAATACATATATATGTTTCTCTAATATTTTCAATAAATATTGGAATTACGCATTACATTAGTATAATATTATTTTATAACTTTAATATTATATAAAATTGCAATTGTACAGAACTGCGAAAAGTAGTCTTTTATGATATCACTGATAAAATTAAATAAATGATAATAATAGAATAATAATAATAATAATAATAATACATTTCAAGATGACATTGAGGTACATTAATATTATTAATTTGTGTTAACACTCAAGCAATATCCGTATCTTAATACAATAGTTCAAAGAGTCTGTCTGAACTTTGGAGTTTGTTTAACTTTTCATTCTCTGTACTTTGTTCTTTACAGCTTTTGAATAATGAAAATTACTTTAAATTTTCTTTAAATTCGTTATCGTTATTTAAAAACTTTGTTATTAAACTTATTACCGGAAAATCTTTTATTTCATATTTTTCCTATTGTAACGTTAGCAAATAGGCTATAAATAGAAATATTCTTTTAGAAAATATTTTTTTATCTACATTAAAAAGTAGTAAAAATACAGATTTTCGGAAAATTTCACAAAAAATTATACGTTATGATAAAATATAATATTTTATACTTTGTTGATAAAAGTTTTATTTCAATGATGTATGCATAAAAGTGTAGAAAGAAGTGATTATAGCTGCACAAGCGTATTTAAAGAATAAAAATACAGCAAATATTGAATATAGAAAGAATATGTAGGAAAATTAAGTCTAATTAAATTCGAGCAAATAAAGAAAATGAAAAAGTAAGTAAGAGTTTAAATGACTAAGGGAAGAAAATGGGAAAAAAATACAAAAAGGGATAAGAGGAGTTCGTTAATCGATTAACGAATGGGTAATTGAATAAAGAAGAAAATTCCAAGTGATTTCAAATGTAATCGTATCCTATCTATTATATATTTTAAGATCACTTAATTTGCATTAACTAAAAATATTATAGAGATAATAATATATATTAAATACTAATTAATATAATGACTTATTCAGTAAGTTGAATAATATAAATAATGAATTTAATTGCTTCATTATAAGTTTATTAGATTCCGTATATTTTCCAATATTAAAATAATATTTATTTCAAACGATAACACACGTATAAAATAAATTTTACTTATCTAAAATTAAAAATTGAATAAGTTAAATAATTTGAAATAAAAAAATAAACTGAGAGAATTATGGGAAAGAGATATGAATAATTTTGTCAAGAAATTAAAATATTTTAATTCATATAATAAAATTAGGTCTATTTAATATATTATTTGATATTAACAAATATTATTAAAATTTCAATTATTTAACATTTTTTTCGCATAATTCAATTATATTAAAAGTTCGTATATTATGTTTTGAGTAAAATTTAGATCTTATGATTCATTAAGTAAAATGAAATAAAAGTAAAGTAAAATAAAATTTTCAAATCATTATTAGCTTGTATTAATATTTATAATAAATATAATAAATTTTTCACTTCTACATTAAGAAATTAATTCGACCTATACTTGTAATCTACGTTTATAAATATTTGTTGGTATGATGAAAAGCTTATTTGATGATTGTAACATAAAATTTATTGTGGTAACTTATATTTAAAGAAATTCGTCCATCAATATTAATAAATAACACAGTTAAAATGAATTTCACTGAAATAAGAAATGTGTTCTATTCCTTATAACAAATATTATTTAATTACTAGTTAATTATCTTTCTTTTTTTTCAAACATTTCATTTTTCATGTGACAGTACTTTATTCACCTTCATTGAATTTACTCATTATCATAAAAGAGTATAATATGATACTGCAGAACGAAGTCGAATATTTATTTGGACGGTGATTTTAAAAGGATTTAGACATGAAAATATTTAGAAGAACTGGATTTAGGAAGATGATAAGCAAATTAATGGATATCTAAAATAAATTATCTTCTAAATTGAGCGAGGAATAGTATGAATCTAATATGTACTGACTTACTAGGGAAGATATTTGTCAAGAATGGACTGGGTAAGAAGAACAGGAAAGTTAAATTGGCATAGATCCGGTTGTATCTACAATTATACATCTATGTAGTTCAATTTTTTTTGTACTGTAATTTTTTAATCTTTCTTGGTTGTATTCTTGCAAGTTATTTAAAATTGAAATGCCTATTAGTAGCGTGCAATGGGGTGTCTTAATTAAGAGCGCCAGCGACCTACTTTTTCGTTTCATTTCATAAATATTTTCAACCCTGCACCACTTATTTTAACATAATTTATATATATTTTTAAGATACATATAAATATAAAGATCGTGTACCTTAAAAGATAAATGATTAATAAAATAATAAAAATTATTGAAATTACTATGCATGAAATGTATAAATTTTAAATCAATTTTTGTTCCAATTTTTATTATATTAGTGAGTAATTTACTTTAAATTAGACTACTTTATTTTCTTATGTTTAATGATTAAAAAAATTGTGCTTCACGAATACAATAATTTAAGAAATTAAAGTCAATGATAAAAGATTGAAGAAAAAATATAAATAGAAAATTTGCTTATTAATCAATATAATATATGGATATTATGTTATTTGTTTTAAAAGAATGCTATAATTATCGTAGTAATTTAGTTCAAAATGATGCTTATTATAGGTTTTACGCCTACAATGCATAAGCTTGCCCATTTCATTAATTATATCTTCATTTGCACTTGTCCTCTTTAAAAATATTTGTGTTCTGCAAAGATATTTGAATCATCATTACTGTACCCTAAAACTTCTTTAAATGATGGCCAAAAAAAGTTAAAATTCTCAATTTCCTTTAATCATTTGAATTAGAAATCTTCAATGAAGACTTAATTTATTATTATTTAATTTAATATCATTTGACAAATAATTTTACGTATTAACCATTATATTATGTATAATAATTATAATTATTACATATAATATTAACTATTATATTGCAGATAATAGTTAAGAAAATCGATTTGACGAGACAATCACAAGAAAGATAAAAATTTTAGACAGTTGTAAAAATGATCGGTAAAATAAATTAAACATCAAACAGTATGTTTCTTATGTTTTAGTTATAGGACTATTTTTTAAGTTGTTTAAGTTCTTTGAAACGAAAGATAGCCGAGGAAACTAAAGACGACTAATTAAATCGGCTACTGAAGGTAAATTCTAATCCAGTACAACAGGAGTTTGTCGAATAACTTTGAAGTACGACAGGTCGTTATGTTTAACAATTTTGACGCATGACAACGCAAGACCGTCTAATGCTAAAACAACTGTGAAAGTTATATATTCCTTAGACTACGAAGTTCTCCTTTATGTGGTTTACTCATCAGATTATAACTCCGGTCAATATCAACTGCTCTATATGCACTTTGTAATTTTCAAAAATCTATAATAGGATTATTAACATTATTAACTGACTAATATTATTTACTTCTACTATAAAAAATTTACAATAATAAGTAATAATTTATAATATATTTTTGACTTTCGGTAAAATAAATTCATTTTTAAGATTGTTTAGGAAGGAAAATGTAATTGAATATATGTATTTGCGTTATAATAGCTATATTTTGTAGGCATTATGTAGCTTAAATATACATTTGTGAATAACTGTTATGTAAGACATCATAAACTTTGATATAAGGGTATTTCAAAATTAATTCTTAACAAACTTTAAAATCATCAATTTTCAATTGTAACTTATAACATATTACTACATCTAAATTGTTATATAGAGAAATATTTAATAAAGTAATGCTAAAAATAATACAATATATTAAACATTCATTAAAATTTATTTTTAAAATTAAAAAAATACTAATAACCAGTTTTCCATTCAACTAGTCCGAATATTTACTTTTTTTTATTTTATACTAAAACATATATAACTGCTATACATTATATTTCATATAATAGAAAGATTAAAATTTAACAACAATTAATTAAAAAAATAGTTTTTCCTGAAAAAATTTGAATCTCATTAATTTTTAAATAATAATTCATATATTTAAGTAAAACTATGGGAAAAGGCTTTGTTATATCTTTAGGTTTTGCAGTCTATAAAAATAAATTTCTCAATTTCATAACTCACTGCATTCTCAGTAATATTTTTGCTTGTCTTCTCTTGCTTGTCTTCTCTTTCTATCCCATACTTATGAATATTATATTTTTTTATTTATTTCATAAGATTTATTTTTGTTTTATTAAATAAAAATTTCTATTGAATTGATTTCAACATGCAAAATATTAAATTCAAATACAAATACTAACTTTAATCTAATTAAATGTGGGATAAATATTATAAATTTAATGTATTTTCTTTAATAACATGAACAATAAAAATAACTTGAACAAAAAGAACATGAATTCCGTACAGTACTTTTTACATTCATTTTAATTACTTAATTTTATTTAATTAAAACTTAATTTTCATTGCTTAATTTACATTAATTTTAAATACATTAATTTAATTTTACAGAAAAAAATTTTAGTTTACAATACTTCCATTTTAAATGATAATAAATACCTGTTTTATCGAATGAATAAATATCAACTATAAAGACTCTGTTAGTACTTGTATTACATACATGGAAACACTTAATTTAAAAAGACTATGTTTATATAAATATTAATTTTAACTGGCAACTATACATGATTTGAAGATGTACTCAATTTATTTTATTTTTAAAATAATTTATGTATGGAAAATCTTTAAATTTAAGGATATTTGATATTTAAAAAATAATACTTTTATACAACATTGTATTCTATTTTATAACTTATGTTAACATTATTTTTAAAGATAAGCCATATAATAAAGGAATTTTATAGAAAATATTTTTTTAATTTGGTTGGTAAGATGAAATGATCTTTTTCAAAATTTTTAAATTTATTAATTTATTGTAATGAAATTATATTTATGAATAACAAACGCGTTTGTAATAACTTATATCTAATTTTAATTTTCATTATTTCATTGGAGTTCATTAGTTTAAAGTTCATTTTCAAATTAATATATAATTTCGTTGTTTTTTAATGTACGAATATAATTTCTCAGAGAAATTTAATAATTTCAAAAATAATAAATTATATTGTCTTCGAAAACAATTGATCATTTAACTATTTAAAAAGATATATAAGTTTAGTTAAAATAGTAAAAAGCAGTTCAATACTTATCAGTTTCTCTGAACTAAAAAGTTTTAATAAAATCGATTAATTTTTTTAATTATAAATTGAAAAAATGTAATTAATGCTCATATTTGTTAATAACGAATAAAAACTTATTTATATGAAGCCTGTTATAATAACGTGGATTTAAAATCAATCTTGCGTAAATCATATAATATTTTCACTAGTTATAATTGAGCGAACATCCAGGACGTGTATGTAACGTTCTTAGAACATCAACCGGAAATTAAAGATTTAATGAAATACATGCGCACATATAGATGCATGACGAATGTACAAAGTAACAAATATACTTATACGATTCAATTAAATTTGTTGATATAATGTTAAATAATGTTCGGATAATACGAATAATAAAACCAACCGTCACGCCGGCGCCGAGTAACGTAAACATTCAGAGCACGCTGTTATAAAAGTGCAGTGTAAAAACAAACGAACGTGTAGTGTAAATACACAACGGTCATTGTTAGAAAAATTTAGAAGAAAAGTACACGTGCAAGAGCAATTGCCGCCACGAGCCGGGACGACTTTTCGGCTTTCGCGCTCAGCCGCGGCGTCACTGCGGCGGGAAAAGGGGCCGTCTATCGACATCTAAATCAAGAAAAACAAAGGGCTCAGTACACCAATAATAATTAGTGCCGATTGCGGGATCAATAAGAAAAATCAAGTAATTAGTTTCCACGGGGTGGCGTAAAGTCGCCGTCAAATCAGTGTGGAAAACACCGCCTTCGAGTACAGTTCAACTACAAGGACTGGCCAAAGCAACTAACAAAGAGAAAAAGAATCCGCACTTCCTCCAGCTGAAGCAAC
>JAPYYT010002719.1:0-16185 GCA_030522565.1 Ceratosolen corneri | reverse complement strand
GCTTACCAGAGAGTTTTTTCCGAGCTTTTTTGCCGATGCACGGCTTGCTCGCCAGCCTCGCGCATATCATCCTCCCGTAATCTCCCGTAGGCGAGGATTACACTCCTCCATCTCGTTCGCCTCTCCCTCCCTCCACACCACCACCTCCCATCTCCCACCTCCCACCTATACGCCCCTACCGTTCTCTCTCCCTCTCTTCCTCTTTGGTTTTTCCAGGAGAATCCCCGGGGTGGCGAGCGCCATGTAATTTGCATATTTTGTTAGGCTAAATCTAATAAAAACGGACTAGAATAGTGGCGTGAACTGTACTGCAAGTCGATGAGATCGGGGAGAGTGTGGAACGGGTTCGTGGCCCATCTCTTTAGCTCACGCTACGAGGCATACGAGGCATGCGAGTGCGTAACGAGTCCTGCGAGAGAATGTTAAATTAAAGTGAAATTATGACGAGTGGGGAAATGAAAAAAGAGACTTTGGAGGGTTGGGACGAATGAGATAACGGAAGAGCAGGACTCGGGAGACGGCGCTTCCTGCTTGCTTTTTCCTCGCTTCGGCATTATGTACGTCAATTCTAATGCTGCGACAATGAAGAGCAATCATTTGAATGGCCGGCGTGCCCCTTCGTAACGTCAAATTGTCGCGAGGATTCGTCTCGCGTAATAAGAAGCTCCGGCTACGCGTATTTAATGGAGAACCGGACATCTGCACCCGGAGCTACGAGACGCGGCGGTGAGGATGATTGCGGTAGGTTTAAGGCCTCGTATATAACAGGTCTCTCTCTCTCTCTCTCTCTTGACTCAACCTCGCACTCTTCTTGCACTCCTAGGTACGTGATATACTTGGTTAGGATCATGCTTGGCACTATGTACTCGCTCTCTGCGCTGTCCGACCGTTGTCTATCGAGCAGACTGTAACGCCCGAGATTGTGGTTATGATAATTTAGTTGGAAAAGCCGACTCGGAATCATGATGCTTTGTACTGCTAATTTAGAGTTGGTGAGAGAGAGAGAGAGAGAGAGGGAGACAGATGTGCGCATTCTAGTAAAAGTTTAAGACATGAGCGCACAACTTTCTGACGCACTGAAAAGTTGCAGCTAAATATTTGAAATGATACGTTTGGAGGTCGTACGTCACTGCTTGCTTTCGAGGAAAAGGTCAAAAGTTTTGTCGAACATTTGCATTTCGGCTCATTTGAACGAGCTGCTGAGCATTGCAAGCCACACCTATTTTAAAAAATGTTCGTATCAAATTTTCCGTTGGCTCACTTCGCCACTTGGCTTATCTCGCTCATACATTAACGTCAATTACATTAATGATAGTCGATGCCCATATACGATCCCAAGGATAAAGAAATGCAATCGTACAAAACGGAGAGATTGCTCGCTATAATGCGCGTGGTCCCTTAAGAGCTTGAAAACAATAGCATTTCAAATTCAAACAATAGTGCTAAAGTTTTCTTCGTACCCAAAAAAAAACGATCAGACCGCACAAGTTTAATGCAATCTCGAGCAGCGCACGGCTCACTTACACTTTTCCATGTCTCGGGAATACTGCGCGCATCACTTATTCCAAGCGATTATCGAAGTGGCCAGCATTGACAACTTACGTAAGCTCGCGCGTGTTTGTCCTCGCGCGCGCGCGCAGATAATCATTAAGTGCTCCACGAGATGCCACATGAGCGCTCTAAAAATAAAAGGACGACCTCGTTTAATGGGCACTCGAGGGTCGATCGTCGCGCGCTCGTGCAAATGCTTAAACACGTGCCGCTTCTCTCGTTTTCTACGTGGTCGCGCCAACTCGGAAAGCAGACGAGCGAGCGAGAGAGAGACGGGGAGCGACATTAGCACCTAGGCTACGTTAGATGGAGGCCTTGTTTGTCGTAAGTTATTTATTATCATCGCGGCAGAATGTCGTGACCGAGGAGGCGAGCCATGAACGTCAAAGTAAATTAACGACGTGGCTTCCTGGGTTCCTGTAGCCATTGAGCGACTCATCGCGACGAGACTTTTATCGTTTTCACGAGAGCGGGCAGCGCGTTTTCTTTGTATCTTCTGCAAATTCTTTTCCATTATCCCCCTTTAATTTCCTCACCACCGGATCAACTCCCACTCCGTCTAATACTAAGCCAAATCGAGGAATCCTCGGACCTCGGTGACACTTTCATTTTTTTCGCATCCAAGCCCTTCATCATCCCCGAGACGAAATGTAGTGCATAATGTGCATTCCATGCCCCCACGAAAGCAAGTCCAACCATTTTTCCGCCCTCGTCCTCATCACCAAACTACAATAGGCTACCGAGGGTGCGAATCTCAACTGCGGACGTTTATTCATTCTTATTCATTTTGACTTTTGCTCGACTTTTGCTCGACTTTTGCTGAGATGGCCGGAGGAGAGGAGCGACGGTGGTGTGGCGCGGCCATTAAAGAGTGCAACGCCGAATGCAGCGCTACAACGACAAATAATAATGATAATGCGCTGTGGGGCCGTGCGATTGGCGCGTTAAGGCGTCATTGGGACGAGGGGCGCAAGGTAGATGGCTGCCTCGAGGAGACGGGCAACAAAGTCATTTCCAAGAAGAAATGCCCGGGCCTCTCGTGATAAACGCCCGTCCGATGGACAGAGACGCAGTGCAGGCGTGTCAGCTGCCCCCGGCGCTACGTCGTTTTTTCTTTTTCCGCTCTCACTCGATATTTCTTCTGGCCAGAGGTCGTCAACTCTCGTCGCATTCTCGTGAAATCCGTGCCGCTGACTCCCCGGAATCCGGGCTACGGGGAGGTTTTGGAGGGAAAAATTTCTGTTGGGCCCCGAGCCGAGGGGCTGCTGGTTCGGGGTGGGCGACAGGGAGTAGGGACTCTGCGGGCTTTGGGTGGGATTTGGTCGGTGCGCGGCGTGGCGTGGCGGGGCGGGGTGGAGGTGGAGGAGGAGAGGCGGGAGGAGGGACGGTAATGGCGAGGGCGAGGGCGCGCAGGAGAGAAGTTGGGGAAAAAGTTGAAAATTGTCTCGGTAGTTTTTCGCACCGTGCCTTCTCGTATGGGTGGGGCGTGAGGTTTTCCACGGCGTTGACGACGATCTGAGAATATAGATTTCGAAATCGTCCAGATGGAAGATAGAGCGCTGATCTTATCAAATTTTTTTGGTTTTTATAAGCCCGAGGAAAGTCTCGATGGCCAATAATGCTCGTGCGCGCTTTTAAAAGTAGTCGAGACTTTTTTTTCTCAATGTCAAGCGGCACAATTATGTACGGAGGGCCGTATCGAGATTTTTTAATTTATTGAAATGGGGGGCGGGGTCGTTGAGTACACGGTGCACATGATAATGCGGCCAATTTGATATGCCACTTACTCTGAGGTATCGATCATTGCATTCTCGAGAAGAATTATAGAATTTGACGAGAGCGAAGAGTCGAAATAACCGATCGATGATTTTGCTTAATGTTGGAATAGCGTGTCAATGTGTGAGGAAGAATGAAGGAATGAATTGACGGATTACAAGTGGTAATATGACTATTTAAAGTCCCTAAACTTTACTTTAACTTGTTAAATAATTTAGCTGCAAATATTGCTATATTTATGTTAAAAATTTTCCATGTAAATGGTCGAACGTGGTACGCCAACATTTCATTATCAAGTTTCGTAACTTATTGACCTTGTAACTTGCATACGTACAGTACAATGTGAAATTTAAGGGTACAAAAATAGAGATAGAGAGAGATAGAGCGGGAGGGAGTAAAAAGCCAAGAGCGAGACGTTGGTTATAACCCAGAGTAAGGATTGCAAAATGTTGCAACTGGCTTATTTCGTCTTACTTTATATGCAAGAACGATATACGAACACTTATCTTTTCTTCCTCTCTGTGTCTGTCTATGTATGTAGCTGTCTCGCGCTCTCTCAGCGTGGAGCTTCCAAGGAAAAATGTGTCTAGGTAGAAGGAGCACGTGGCAGCGAAAAAGCAAAAGGCAGCTGAATTGGAAGGAGCAAACTCGTTGCGGATAAAGTAAAATAGAAAGAAAAAGTGATGGTATATAGGCGCGGCGAGGTTATATTAAAGCAAAGAGGAGAGGCTAAGCCCTTTAAAGGGAGGAGAGGGAATCGCTACGGAGGAAGAAAGGGTTTTTCTCTTTATCTCGTTGGCATTTAAGCGATAGCGGCAGCACATCCAACTTTTCCGTCCTCATAGCCGGCATGAGCTTCTCACCCGACTCCCCTCCATTTTGTTTAATCTTATGCGTCTGGGTCCGCCTTCCATTCTTTCCCCGAGCCACGGATCTAAGCAGCTGTACGCCAGATTTTTCACCCTAATTACTTGATTTTCCAGCGGCCCTTGTCTACCGCTCCCGCCTCGCCCCATTTGATCTCTCGCTTTGTCTCGCGAGGATCTCGCAAGCGCCAAGCGCGCCCCCTTCCCCCCCCCTGAAAATTTCATTCATGCAAAGAAATAATCTCGTTAGCCACCGTCAGCTCCCGTGCTCCCGTGAATTTTGAAACTTCATTAAATTACGCTCTTCGGGGGAGCAATTTTGGAAAAATTGAATGCGAAAACTTGGCGAGACGCTCGCACACGCTACGCCTAGCGATTGCCACTTTCCCGTTATTTGGATTATAAAGTGAAGCCATCAATTTTTATCTCCGCTCTTCTCATTGGCCGATAGTTTGTTTATTAAAGTGTTTCTTCATTAAATTGAGGTGGCGAATTCGTGAATTTGCGCGCTCCTCCCAAATACAATGAGAAGGTCGGATAAATAGTTTAGCGTCCCGGTGGAGGGGGGCCGGCTTTTAGATGAAAAAGCAGCGTTTGTACAATTGAATTAAATTTCGGCCTCTCGCCGCTTCGAGAAAGAAGCTCAAACCCAACCTGAATATAAGATCAGAGACAAACACTTTGCCCACTCTGCCCTATCTTTATTCCACCGAGACTGCATAAAAACCCACCCACCCCCTCCTCCTCCTCCACCTCCTCCTCCTCCTCCTCCCAATGACCGCGGCCGCTATCTATTTGCCGTGTGCTTGTGTGCGCGCGCGCGCCTTTGTTTAATCCCGTGAGTCTTTGCTTAGAGACTTGGAACGATGGTCGAACACTGCTGGCTCGAGAGGATGGCACCGCCCCCTCTTCCAAACTCGACTTTCGTCCTTCTCTTGCGACTTGCTATGATATTCTAATATGCCGACGATATTGGCGCGGACGTTCTTCTTTAGCCGAGTGCTTGAGAGCTGCTTCCAACAAATTTTTGGCAAACCAATTCCAGACCGAGGCAATGCTCTTCTATTGGATTTATTAGATTAGAGGATTTTATTGGATTAGAGATTAAACTTAAAAGATCCAGTGCTTTAAATACGTATTGGTAATTATTACTCTGCCCGCTGTAATTTTACCCTCGTTTTCTACAGACATTCATGTGTATATAAAATACGGGGCGATAGATTTTTCGGAGGAAATGAAAATTTGCCGATTGATTAGTTTGCAGAGCAGACAAGTCGTTGTTATCTACGTGCCATTTTCTTTCTAATGTTCTAAACAATTTGATAAATACTGCATTGAACAAGCCATTTTCCATCTACTTCTGTGTTTGCGTAATTCAGCATCAAAATTATTTACAAGTATAATATTCCAATTAGAATTAATTAAACATACACGTTTATATATATATATATATATATATATATATACGTATATATATATGTAGTCTTAAATATTTCAAGAATCGGCCACAGCTTTTAATAATTTACAAAGGTTATGCGTAAGCCGTGTCGAAATACAATAAAATTAGCGATATAACCGTGAGATTATAATATCAAGGCATTTCGCAATAACTTACCATTCATTTTTAACTACAATTATAGATTCGATAAGTATTAATTTTAATCAAACTAATTTTAATCTCCCGTCATATTCCACAATTCATTTCCCAACGGATAAATACTCTTCAAGCCATACATATGCATATATTTCTCTATTTTCTACCTTAATGCCAACGAGTTTTATGCTTTCTTTCCAAGAAAAACACAATGATTTAGCAATCCGTTACTCACACAAAGTACATTAAAACATTACTAATTCAATTAAAAACGTACTTTATGAAATCCAAAGATATCAGTTTTCTGTATACAAACATAATAAAATGAGAATAAAAAATAGAAGTACCTTCTTCCACATCCCAAGAACTGCAAACGTATAGTTTTATCTGAAACGTTTTTACTGAACATTAATACCCAGTCCAACTTCCTTATTTTATTTATTGTTATACTCCCTCGATGTCAGTGTGTCTCCCCCCATTCTTTTTTACTCTTCCCTCCTCCTCCTCCTCCTGCCACCCGTTCCAACCGCCCCTCCCGGCACCGACCAACCCGTAGCCTCACCGTCCGTCCCTCCCTCCCGCCGCTGGCTCTCCTCACCCACACCACCACCACTCCATCGTCCTTCTCTCTTGCCTCGTCTCCCCCCATCGCCGTGGCCTCGCGCGATCCACCATTCAACAACCTCTCTTCTCCCTTTCCCTCCTTCTCTCTCTCTCTCCCATTCGCTCTCTCTCTCTCTCACCCGCCTTTCTCATCCCTTTTACGGCCTTTCCTCGCTCTGCGTTTCCGAGGAGACCAAAACACGCTGCTCGCTCGCGTGCGATTTCTCGGCGCGCTTTCAGTTCGAAATTGTCGCTCTACCCCGGCTATTGGGGTCGTTAGTTCCGTAATTTACGGGGTTTAAGGGAGCATGAGCGAGCACACACACGCGCGCGCGCGCACCCCTCACACCCCACACGCAGCTCTCTCTCCTCTGTGTATATCCTTCTGTCTCTATTTTTCTTGGGCTCTTTCCAGTAGCGGGGAACGTCTTTTGCGCGATTGTATCGCCTCTCCCTCTCTCACTTGCTCTCTCTCGCTCTCTCGCTTTTTCTCCTGTACCCCGATGCTCTTCATCGCTGCATCGACTGAACTTATACTTTTATCTCGACTTTATACTCCCCTCTCTCTCTCTCTCTCGCCCTTCCCCTCTCACGGACGACCCTTTTACTTCATTTTTTCTCTCCTTTCGCCTCGCTATCCAGCTAATACCGCCCGCCGTACAGCCAATCTTAATATTTTGATGTTCTTCGGAGTCGCTATAAGATATCTTTGTGCGAGTTCAGGGAATCAAGCGAGAGAGAGAGAGCGGGCATGGTTATATATGCAATACCGGATTCCGCTATCAAAGGAGAGCCGTTGTTGGAGGGGTTGGGGGATCAGGGCGAGGAGGAAGCGTCGACGATCCTTTTCTCGAATGGCCGAGCGACGGTCCGTCCCGTGCTTTCTAATGACGGCTTTATCCAAACAATGTTTTTCATGCCCACCACTCACGGCACGCTCGACAAACGTCACTGCCGAGATAAATGTAAAATATTTTCCCCACACTTGTGACACAAACTTTTTTTAAGTGCTCGAGATTACATTCCACGATTTCGAAATACACGGGCCGTAAATTGCAAATTTAAGTTGCGATATTTGAGCCTTTTTATGTGCCGCTTCGTTGCTGCCCGGGCACTGCCAAAAGATATTCAAGCGTGGAATATACCTCATTTAGCTTAACTGAAATTGTCGAGAAAAATACTAAAGCGAAACTTGGCTTAAAATATGAGCTCTTCTGATTTCTCTATTACGCAATCTCTTTCAACTAGAGAGCTTACGAGCTTTATCGCCGCATATAATTGTCATTGTTAATAATTTGAGGGCCCCATTGATGGCCGACATTCTTTTAACGAGACGTCCATTCGCGCGGAAAGGAGCTGGAGGTGGGGGGGGATTGGTCGGGGGCACAGGTACAATATTGAAGCGCAATGCTCGCAAGATGGCGAATTATCACACCAGGAGTGGAAATAATATGCTGGCTCATATCTGGCAGCGTATAATCTTCCCTAGGAATGGTCATACTGCCATATTGGATAATGCTAGATGGACAAAATACCCTTTATAATTTATATATGTGTACATGCCTATATTTACGAGGCGCGTGAGGCGCGTTACCAGCAGCTACATACGTGTCTCTCTGTGTCTCTCTGTGTGCGTGTGTGTGTGTGTCTCTCTCTGCGTGTGTGCCTGCGCGCGTATAAAAACGAGAGGAAAATTCTATGAATAACTTCAACTAATGCGGCATTCATTAAATGACGTCAGTTAAGTGCGTGCTCAAAGCTATTCCAGGCCGTCATAAAGTTACGCGGCTTCTGATAAATCCTGCTTGTGGCTTCCACCATCTCTCCCTCCCCTCTCGTCTGCCTCCCTGCCAGCCAGCCAGCCAGCCTGCCTGCCTGTGCCAGCCACTTGCCGTTTCTCTCTCTCTCTCTCTCTCTGTCTCCCTCACTTCTGACACACGCGCGCGCGCGCACACGCACACTCTCTCGCGAGGACTATCTGTCCGTCGGTCCGTCTGTCCGTCGGTCCGTCTGTTTGTCCGTCCGTCTGTCTGTCTCTCTTCGTGGCTCTCATTTACCGTTGTCTCCTCCGTCGCCAACGGGGTTGCGGAACTATGCGCGCCGGGACGCGAGTGGAGCGAGAGCCAATGCATCTTGAGCCCACATGACATATTTATTATGGCTGATATTTAGCCGCGAGCCTCCAATTCCCTCCTCCGACCACTCGTAATCCTCGGCTTTTACCCTGAGCGAGATCGGGCGGCGAGGGTGAGCGACGCGTGCGCATGACACGACTCTACCCTACGAACTCGGCTCCCTGCGCTAATTGCAGCTGCGCGCGATGTTTATGATAGGCGCGCGACACCTACGCCTCGGTTCTGCAAAGTCCGAGGTGACGCGGCTTACCGGAGCCCAATGGCTGCGGCTCGCCGAATAAACGAACAATTGCATTCTTCGTGCGGTGGTAGGCGTGACGGGGCAACAGCCATAAGTACGCGGCGAGCATTGTTCCGAAGATAGGTCGTTACGAATAAGAATTTACAGTTTTTCGCGTCCGATTGCGAAGTATTTGCGAGCATAGGACAGCATTATTTGTATATGTCGCAGCGGAATGTTGGAAACGGACTCGATGATTTAGGGGATTCCGTTTAAGCGCGATTCTTATTCCTTCTCAAGCTCAACACCGCCCCATAAGCTCAACAATAATCATTGTACTTGTTTCTCTAATCTAATAAAAACAAAAGCAATAAAAGCGGGAGAAAAAGAAGAGAAACAAAAGGTTAATTGATTCTGTGAAATCAATATGCACATTTATTTCAAGTGAATACCTATTGGCAAAAGAGGAAGAATATAATATTTATTGCGCATAAAATTACACTTTCACTATTAGTCATGAAGTAGTCGCCTCATACATATATATATGTGTATATGTATATCTTGTACAGTTTGCCATTATAATAGTGCAGTGTATGAATTATTATGATTAACTTGTATTGTCGTTTTTGTAATAGTCGATCGTCGTTGCACGACTACACGCGCAATATTATATTACCAAACATTTAAGTGATTGCACCAAAAGGCCTCCTTATCACCGTCACTTTTTTAAATACCCAATTGATTTGTAAATAACATTGCATTTAATTAACAATCATAAGAGTGGGTAACGTTCGCGTTTGCAATTTGTATTGTAATAGGCGTTAATTAGAGAATAGGGCTGTTATGCTGAGAAAGTGGGAAAATCTTGAGAAGAGAGAAAGCCAATGTAAGTGGTATTGAATGGATTTCAAGTATCGCAAACGTCGGACAAACGCGCAAAAGTCCCACTCAATTAACGCCACAGCAAGACATCAAAGACACAAATTCTCCTAAAATTCTCCTAAAATTCTCCTAAAATTCTCCTAAAATTGTCCTAAAATTGCCCTAAAATTGCCGAGGAGTGAGCGCGCGTGCATTACGAATAATTGCGCGCATTGGCTAGTCGTTGTTTTATCTCGGAATGTAAAATTTAGTAGTGAAAAATGGGATTGGATGGCCGCAAGTGGTAAGAACCGGAGAAGGAGGAGAAGCCGCCATCGGAGAGAGGCCGACATATTCGAAAGCTAAAACGTATTTGCCCACTTTGTCTATTATCCGAGTACGTAGCTTCACGCTCGAGCGCGAGAAAGCCGCGGTAATGATCCATTGTAAATGGTAATAACTACTAATAACGGATAAGTGTTTGCACAATATCCTCGTCGAGGGAAGCGGTATCAAAGGTACGAAGCGACTCTTACATTTCGCATTACACGAGCGCTTAATTATGGTAATCTATGTGTGCCGTCGTAGCCGGGCTTAATCTACGGAAAATCTACTGCGGGTCACAATGTGCTCGCGAGGGAATAACACGAAGCTGCTTAATTTTCGCGGTCGCTGCCTTTATGTACGAAGTGTGTTGGTGGCGATGTACCGGAAATGTTAATCTTAGACATGCGCTGAACTTGCAAATTCATAAAAATTCAGTGCAGGTACGTACAACGGGATATTGATGTTTAAGCAGCCGCTGCAGTATGAATGACAACAGAATGCCGACCTACCCCACGTCAACTTACCGAGGCTTGTTTATTCGTGCTAATGTAACGGCGGATCAATTAATCCGTCAAGTGAATTAAGCGAAATTGTGCCCAGAGTGGTCGCCCCCCCTCCCCACCCCGTGTCTGGAGCATTATTTTTCCAAAGACTGGCAAATGGTTGGCGGATGTTCACGACGTGATAGCGGGACAATGCAGGAGACGTAATTAGGAGAAAATGGAGCCGAGTGACTTGTGCCGTAAATCATTATTGGGCAGTAATGAGAGGAGCGAGTGAGGCCGAGAATAAAAATGGCTCGTAAAATTACAGCAGTGCCTTTAAAAATTGGAAAGAGATACTTTTAAAATTCATTTGCAGTTTTAAGGCTTTCTTTTTATTTTCATTTTTATTACATAAAAATGTCACGTAACCCGGTTTCATTGACCTGATCTGCTCACTTGCTGCTACCACCACTACTACCATTACCACTACTACTACTACTACTACTACTACTACTGCTGCTGCTGCTGCTGCATTGACTCCACTTATCCGTGAATATTGGAAGCATGTAATGGAAAAACTTTTCCACCAGAGATATTATTTTTCTCGTCATTTCCAATACAGATGACGAGCAGCGCCACTTTTGCATTTAACCTTTTCATCCAACAATACGTGCATGGCATCGTAAAAGGACATCCCTCGAATCAACTCTAATCAACAAATCCAATGCTACGCACTCACATTACGTCCACTTATTCTCCTCGCCCGCGGCAATCGCTATTAATTCAAAAATTATCAACTCGACTCCTCGTATTCCGGCGAGTATAATATTAATAAGCAGTCCTCGTAATATCTCTGCACTACTACTAATGATGGGCAGTCGCAACGTCCGCCTAATGGCGCAATGCGAATCTAGTCTAATGAATTTTCGGTATTAGCAGTCGGGCAATGTCGACAAGTAAAGATCTTAATGGTGCCGACGGGGCCCCGTTCGCTGAAACAATTAATAAAATAAATCTCAAGCCGCTCTTTTATGTCGATGTACCAGCACTTTGTTTTTTTCCTTTTTTTTCTTTTTTATAAATTCCAGCAACTCGTTCGATTGCTTAGGATGTTTTATCGATTTAATTGGAGATAATAATTGGAACTATTTCTCGCTAATGTGGCTGTAAATTTCAATAAAAATCACGATTATTAATACTCGAAACAATCATCGTACATCAAAGCGAATAATATTCGCCGTAATCCAATCTAAGCGTCCTCCTCCTCCTCCTCCTCTCTCTCTCTCTATCAGCTGAGCTCTCGTGGCAAGAAAGAGGAGAGCGGAGCGAGCTTAGCGAAATATCACATCGATCAACCCGCATAAATAACCGATATTTTCAATCTTCAGGAATGAATATCCTTGAGTAGAGTATCGATTGTTCACGATATTAACATACCTTTTGACTGTCTCCGTATCTCCTTCTCCGAACTGACTCCCAAGAAAAAGGAACGAATCGAATAGCTACGGATGAATCATTTCCATCTCTCTCGCTCTCTTTCTCCCATTTCCCCACCCCATTTCTCGCTCTTTATCCTCCCTCTCTCTCTCTCTCACTCACTCTCTCACTCCCCCCGGGACGGCGCAGTTCCTCTACTTCGACCTTCGAGCCGCGAGTTAAAAGAAAGAAGAATAAACGGCGGCGAATCCGGATTGGAGTTGCACGACGAGTCTCCTCCGCGCTCGGGCTAACTGTTGTGACCACAGCCGCAGCCGAGTGAGTGAGCGAGAGAGCGAGAGCAAGCGAGGGCGTGAGGGAAGGGGAGATATATATATATATGTATATATATATATATACAGAGAGAGAGAGAGAGAGAAACGCGGGGAAGAAGAAGGGAGGAGGGTGGGCGATGGGGACGGAATATCTTGGGTGACGCTCGGTAAAAATGGCCGAGGCGAAAGGGAGAGAGGAGCGAGCAGCTGGCGCGCAAGAAGGACGGAGAAGGAGGCACATGTGCCGCCCTTCGGTGCCATGGTGTCCAACAAGTAGTGAGAGGAAGAGACTGCGGATATAAGTTCTTATGGCGTTGGCGCGTTACACACGCCCGCCATTCCCGCCAGAGTAAATGAATATTGCTCGTGGCGACCTTTTTCTTATCCGCCGAGAGAGTCTCTTCGGCCCTCATACAATGCCTCCTTCTCTCGCGTCTCTTGCTATTTTTGCGCTTCTCGGAGCAATTGTTGTGGCCGTTGTGATGGGAGCGCGAGAATTCGGAAGAAAATGGGAATGCGCGGGGACGGCGAACATTCTCGTAATGCTGCTTATATAGGCTCGGGTGTCTTCCGCTCGTATCTTTTTTTTTCTTTTCTTTGCTTTTTCGTCTCTCTCTCCCTCTCCCTCTCCCTCGCCCTCTCTGTGCCTCTCGTTTTCTTTTCCCCATTGGGAAAAATGTAAATGAGCGCGGTTGCAAAGCGGGCATATTCTTCCCCGGGAGATTTATTTATTGTATATTAGCTGTCGGCGGTGTCGTTTAAACAATATTCAGTTACTTTAAAAAACATTGAAGAATAAGGTCTTTTATGAAAAATAAATGAGGGAGAGTTCTTTCAGACTGATGGTTTCACGGTACATTTACAACGGAAACAATACGCTGATTTATTTCTTGCAATTATAAAATGTTATTAAGGCCATTCCAGTAATTACTTGGCGGATATAGTTGCAAGGGAATATTAAAGTCCCAGACAATGGGCCAGGATTTCAGATTGATAACGGAATAGCCATTGTGCGTGCATAAGCGTTCAATTATTGCGAGATTTATACAAGTGGGAGGAAAAGGCGAGCGAGAAGTTATCGCGGCAAGGCCGATTAGCCCAATGTTAATCTGTCGAGGAGCTCATTATTTGCGTAATGAGCGAGTGCACTACGTAAACGGCGCCTAATGCCAACGGGATAACTACCAATTCATTAAGCGGCCACGTTCGCAAATATTAATGCGCCCATTCCAATAAACAAAATCACAACTTATCGTACAGCTGCGCCAACAATTGGCGGCCCAATGGACTGCCAATTTAAAATTTTTAACCCTCCTGGACAAACTCACAATAAGCATTAGACTTTCAAAGGTGTATTACACCAGCGAGCTAACAATTTGCCAATATATCAGAAAGAAATAATTTAGCGTGGCAGTTGGCTCGCTCATTATCATGCAGATTAGCGGCACTGTATGAAATTCATGGAAAGAAAATGCAGAAATAATCGACGTTAACGCAACTCGGCGCTCGTTAGATAATGCAATAGAGACTCCCGCCGCCATTACCTCCCCTGCCCCCCACTCGCTCTCTCACTCACTCTCTCCATCTCGTATTCTTTCGGCAACACGAGTGCACTTCATTAATATATACAGCCGGGAGAGAGTGAGAGAGAGGGAGGGCCAGGCTCTGACAGTGGCAGCAAGGCAATGAAAATGCAAATTATATTCGCGCTCATATATCTCTTTTTACGAGCTTAATTTTCCTCCGCCGGCATTAAAGATCCCGCGAGCGTCGCGTCGCCTCGGCCATATCCGCTATTTCGGAATATTTAACCTGGACGCGACGGCGGCGCTGGACCCCGTGGCTTACAACTTGCCGCTCCACGTCGCTTTATTCACCTGATTCGAGCAGCCACGGAGAATTCCATCCTCGTCGCCCATTATATTGCCAAATTATAATTACTCGATAATACGAGGCAGCCGAGACAATGTCAACGACACGGCTCTCCATCGCTTACATTTAACAATGATTATTTCTATCGCTCTAAGCACTACTTCTCCTCTTAATGGATAAATGGCCAAACAATTTGATCATCAACCATCGTCGATCTTGGATTCGTTGCAACCCTAAGGGGATGCTTAATATTGCGGGTTCGAGGCTTAAAAATTAAGTCAAGCCAAAGTCATACGCGTAGAGGGCAAAGTCGAGAATTGATAAAAAAAGCTATGGGCGGAAAGAAATACAATGTCTAAACTATGTCCTAAGAATACTTTTGAATTATACTTCGCGGCTGCGGTCTCCATTTCATCTCTGTCTTTATTTCGTGAGGGTGCGCGCGCGCGCGAATTTTTTCTTCTCATTCCGTGGAGAGAAAAGGTCTCGGAGCTCGCGCGAGCCGCGCCAAGAGTTCGAATTCCGAGCAATAATAAATGGCGTAAAGCACAAGTGAGAGCGGCGCAACGAAACCGGAGCGCAAATAGTTGAAACCACAAAGGCGGAGCACAAAGTACCCCGAGAGCAAAAGAGCGCGAGGGGGAGCGAAACAGGACTAATGCAGACCGCGGGACCCCGGCCCTCCATAATGTTACTTTATAACTTCGAAGTAAAATAGAGATTGAAAATATCTTTGGAGAAACACAGGCGAGGCTCTTTCATGTTGGCGATCGTGCCTCCTTCGAGAAAGCTCATTAAAGGGACGCGGTAATTAGTAAGTTTAAGTGCCACGCTGCCGTGAGAAATATTTCCCGAGCCGGCCGATTTATCGTCAAGCGCTCGACGGTTTATACTCAAAAGAATACTTTGAGAAACTATTTTAACGCCGAGCGCCTATTTATTTATACGCCCCTCCTCGAATCAATTGAGATCTCATTAAACGGCAAACTATCCAATGGATACTCCAATGGCTCATTATCGACCTTCAACCCTTGCTTTCATCTTTGTCGCGAGGGTCTTTGTCGCGGCTGTATTATCATAACGAATGACATTGTTCCCTCTCGAATCGCCACTTCACCTCGCCACAATCAAACACACAACAAAGCGAAAGATACGCAATTACTTTACCTACCACTGTCATCTCGTGCGAAACATTCTTCTCCCGTAACGGAGAAAGCGGCGAAAGTAAGTGTGGCCAGACACTAATCGCGCACAGCAGTTATTTCATTGGGCAGCAGCGCGAGGAGGCTGATGGTCACAGGCGATAGAAGGGCCGGAGGAATCGGCCACGTGACCAAGCGTCAATTCCATTTATTACTCCGTAAGAGAAACCTCGATACCTAGACACCTCGGCACACTGCTACAAGAAACAAAAACCGACTCGATTGGACTTGTAGTTGCCGTAGAGTATCGAATGCCCAACTCGAGCGGAGAGTGACCCGGGATCGAAGTGGCATGACACACTTAATCCAAGTTAGATGAAAAAGTCCGATGTAAGTGCCGCAATGCAACGATGAATGAACGCTCGAGGTGGGATGAAGAAGCGCGGGCGATCGGACCTCTCCGTTGCACATCGATCAGAGAATAGACGGCGATATAGCGCCAACTCTTTTTCCACGCTCGACCCTCGGCCATTCGATATCGCGGAGCCACAACCACTGACTCGCAGACTAACCTCGGTCGCCGAGTGACCGAGAATGGCTCCTAGGGCACCCACCAGGAGCATCGAGAGCTCGCTCGATGGACTAGCAGGCAAAGAGTCCTCCGGGTCCCAACAATAGCCTGATTACCCCTTTAGGCGGGGTGGGGCGGAGGAGGATCACGGCCAGTTCAAGGTCGACACTCCCGGCACGGAGGGGCACGTCGTCGAGAGGCCGTGATGCACCCCCTCGTAAAAATGCCAGAGGTACCTGCGAGCAAGAGGGAGAATGGAGTCGGGAAGAATACCCGGGGGCTGTTAACGGGTAAGCTCGGTGCCAGAAGCGACCCGGGCCTCTCTACGCGGCCAAGGCCGGCAACGCTGCGCGGAAGGGTAAGTGGCCAGCCCCGTGACCTTGGTGGGGCGGGGGGCGCTTCTTTGCCGCTCGTAAAGCACACGCATAAAG
>JAPYYT010002718.1:0-16192 GCA_030522565.1 Ceratosolen corneri | reverse complement strand
TCTCTCTCTCTCTCTCTGTCTCTTTTATCGAAAGTATATTATTAAAATAGTTCATTCATAGCGGGCAGAGCACTAGTGACATATGTGATCAAAAGTTTCGTGACAGAAATAAAAGTTAGAGTCTTAAATTTAACTGTTAAAATTAGTGGTTGAACAAAACCGTTGGGCGTCAAATATTACTTTGATCGTATAAATTTATCGATCGGAAATAATCACACTATAACAACGAGCTACGTCTCTTGCGCAGATTCTTCCCACATAGCGACAAGGCATTTGTGCAGCATTTCGAGTATCATATACGTATTCATGTAAGAAAAGGCTCGGCTGGTAATCAGTCGGCGTTGTTGGCGCATTTAAAAATATGTGAGGAATGACTTAAGCGAGTACAAAGTCAAGCATCTTAATGTCCGCAATATCGGTATGCATGCAGAAAAGGTAGAGAAAATGAGTTTGGAGGAGACGCCAGCAACAATGAGAATGATGACACGATTGCTGCCATGTCGGGGTCTGGCTGGATTTAAAAAGTACTTATATATAAATATAAAACATCAAACAAAATTGAATTATTGAAAGGATAGATTAATAAAAGTATGAGAACATTTTATTTGTAAAGTGGCTATTATAACAATCATAAATAGTAATAATAATAATAATACTGTTTTTATTTAATCATTGAAGAGTGTGTGCCCTTATTTTATAGACTCATTAATTGAGTATTAAAATCTTGTGAATCTTGTACAATTCTGTAGGTACTTGAAAATAGATTGCTGTAAGCACAAGCACTTGCAGATGTAAATAGAAGCAGGTTTTTGATATATACAGAATTTACAAAAGTCGATTGTGTGTTTTTATATACATTATTCAGTATCAAATATTTATTATCATGTAGTAATTCTATTATTGAATAAATTAACTATATGTTATAACGATAAATTATTGGCAAAATTATTTAATTAAATTTAATCGTTTTGACAAATAAAGAGAATATAAAATTAAAAGTAAATTTAAAAACGAAGTCTATAAAAAATTATTTTCTTTTAAAGATAAATATCCATGACGAGAGTACGACTCTGTTATTATACTAAAATTACATTATAAGTTTAATTTTTATATTTATTAATTATTAAAGGCTTATAAAATCTTTTATTTAATCCAATATCTTTGTTATGAAGTTAAATATTTACTAGATTAAATTGTTTATTTTCACAAACCAAATAAAACATTTATAAATAAAATATTTTATTTACCTGCAAAAATTATTTTTAAATCATCAAATTCCGTTTCAATACTTTTAAAAATTACACAACTACACATACACCCAATGAGATAGTAAATAATCGAAAACAAACAAATAATAAAATGCTATTATAAATAATTGGTGATATATTTAATTGGTAATAAACAATTAATTGATATTAGAGTAATGTCATTTAACTAAATATACCAATTTATTGGTTTTGACCAGTTAAAAACGAATTCGTCAAAAATTTACTAAACATGTTTTCATGTGATGTTTTTATATAGATTTGCCATATTATATAGAGAGATGACAACATTTTTAATAATTATTCAATCTAGTAAATAGTGACTCCTAATACGTTTTATTAATATCTTGGAATTCAATAAGAATTTGAAGAGAAAACAGTGAATGGATGACAAAATCAGCAGTAATAGAGACATGTTCCGATAATTCTACTACAGGATTTTTCTAATACCCAAAAACATTACCACAATTTTTTTTATTACTCGGAATATTATTTATCTTACGCAATTGTATTTGAATATCCGTTCATTTATTAATAATATAATGTAACGTTTTGCACACATGCACGTTCTGCACTAAATTTTATCATCATTTTTTTCTGTGTAATTCTATATTATCAAAAAACAACGCCATACGCCATCTGGTCATTCACGACGTGAATTGCGCCGTTTCATCAGCCTAAGTAGCATTAGTACAAACATGTCGACGATAGACGTATATCGTATCCGACATAACTCGATTAGGCCAGTTGCCACGCATCGGACCCTCCTTTTATCCTTTTTTCGTTTGTTTCCTTACATAACTAATAAAATCATGTGGAACCTCGTCCTTCTGCTACTCTTTTGTACTTGGATAAAGAACCTACGAGACCTTATCAATGGTACTCTCGTTATAAGAGTTAAAAAGTACGTTTTTGCTTACTTATGCAACTAAGTCTATGATTTTCTGTAGGGAATAGTACTTTTTGATAGATAAACTTAGGATTGAATATAATCGATCGTATAAGGATTCTAGAAATGAAAGAGACGTGTAATTATAGATACAATGTATTTATCTATATGATTGATCTATATGATATGATCTATATGATACGATAGGAAACGATGAATTTATGAGAAATTAACAGTATTGGAAGATAATGGTGAACTTTTTCTATTAATAAGAGTTCATAATTTCAAAGTGATCGAAAGAAAACGATTTTAATATTTAAAATAAATAGCAAGAAGCAATTAAAGTGTAAAATCAATATGTAATTCAAAAGATTTGTAAGAATTCTTATTAAAGTCATGTTTAAGATCAAATACTGGACGTAAATCGCTTAATTGTTGATGAAAAGTAAGGTGTAATATGCAGTGAAACGACTAAGACACGGTCGGCTGAGCAGTTGGCAGTACACTTTAAACGCTATCTAATTACAGAGAAATCGGAATTTCCAACATGGCTTCAAGAGGGAGTGTACGTAAAGGGGTCGGGGGAGGGTTTCATGTCATTGTCGACACATTATGGCTTTCGAAAGGAGCTTACGTGAACCTCTTGTTGCGCTGAGTTCTCAAGTCGTAAACCTCGCATATACATTCCGATGTGTTTTCTCTCTCTCTCTCTCTCTCTCTCTCGCTTACTAGCCAATGTTATAACAGGTGATACAGTTCACATTTCGTCCCTGGAAACTAACTTAAGCAGAAACAGAGAAAAAAATTGATCTATATGGTGTTACGATACTGTCGAAGTCGGTAGTAGGATACTCGGGAAAAGTGTTATTGAGGGAAACTTTTTAATAATTATAGCTCATCCACATTTCAAAGATTCCAAAAAATGTTATTTGGACATGGATTCAGATAATGTTTCGATTAATTGGTCTAATTACTAGATTAGAATTAAATAATTCCAATTCTAAGTAGCGATGATTAAGCAAATTTTATAACGAAATATAATGGATAAAACTACGTTGTAAAACTACGAGTATGTATATGTCAATATTTGATTGTCCAATACTTTATTTATATGTTTATAGATATAGATATATGCATTGCATTATATAAGGAATGAACTTATTTTATTTCTTTTGAACAATTCTATATTATGAAACTTTTTTTTATCGTAAACAGTTAGTACAGATACCATATGCGCATTTGCATTTCTTCACGTTTCCCCTTCTCGTCATCGTATTTGTTTTTGTTTGAAGTCATCATACTTATTGTTTAGTAATTACTCTGGATGAATAGGCAGAAGCTTATGCTAAAAAAGCGCAAGATCAAGTATCCCAAGAAGTTTATAATTAGTCAAATTTGCCATATTTTTTCTTCTCAGTTGCAATTGAGGATTTTATATATTATAGGGCATTTAAAAGACTGTAGAGTATGTAATCTTTAAAAAGTTCGCAAATATTTGAGTTTGTTAATCCTGTAATAAATTCAATACGAAAATTAAAACTTGCCATTTTAAAATAAGTTAAACAACTCTCTATTTCGCCTGTGTGTTATCAGGCGAAAAGGTAATATTATTTTTATTTTAATTAATGATAGAGCAGGAGTCGCGTAGTGAATTCATTGATTTTGAAATCAGCATCGCGCATTACGACTTAAATCAATTCTTAAACTTAATTTCGTCCCTCCGGGTTTCCCCTATTTCTCCCCTTGTCAGCATATGTGGGGGTCGGGTACAACGACCTGTATGCTTTTTGAATTTCTGACTATCTGCCGCCGCTTTAGCGAACAATTCGAATGTCCGATGAACAAGAGAAGCAAGGGACAGAATTTTTGTCGTAAATTTTTTGGGAAAGAAATAGAAATTTCATCGTAATAGAAGGAACGCAAGACGTAGATAGTTTTAGGGATACAAGAAGAGAGGCAAAAGGATCCCGGTTTGTTTTGAGTTGCTTATTCGTTGCGATAGCTCTTTTCACTTTGTTAAGCGCTCATTTAAAAGCCTCAAAAATTCAATAAATAAAATCACTTAACAATTAAGACATCATACAATTATTATTTCGTAGAAGAAAACATGCAGTGACAATAGTTATAAAATATTCATTAGTCGTTTGTAAACAGATAGCTACTCCTTAAAGGTGCACTTCGGGGGCGGTTCCTTCATAGTCATAGCTACAAAAGTGCTACGGTTTCAACTTTGATTTTCGTAGAAAAAAGAATATTTACAAAACAACGCCTCGATATTATCGCGTGAAGTTAAAGCGTAAATAAACGCCGAAGGGGAATTAAAGGTCGAAGGTTGCTGGCTTGTGAGCATAAGTTCATCTTAGAGACAGCGAAGAAACCGGGAAAACGGAAATATAAGAAAGAACGAAAAATGTAACGAGAAGAAACTAATGATTCCAGTTTACACAGATAAATAGAGAGGCAACGATTATGACAGCGGTGGTGGCGACGACGACAGCGTACATGCATGTCACCTTCCTTGTATTGATCAGCAGCCAATAGGTCCCGAGTACGCATCCTGCCCCTGTTCCCTCGTCCTTTTCACCTCCTCCATTTACTTTTCTTTGCACCGACGCTATAGCCGACCCTGTCAATCGATTATTTTCAGTGGCGCCTTAATTATTCATAACGCGTTAACTCACTCTCGCGCATGTCAGCGCCATTGTAAAGTGGCAAAACTTCACCTCGGAATTATCATCCCGATTGCACAGCACTATTGATTATTTTGCTAATGTTGCGTATACGCACAAGTTTTCGCTTTCTCTTTTCAAGGGAAATAGTAAACCGCTTAAGTCTTACAGTCAATTAGTCCTTTTTGGACCTTTTGATGAAATTAGCCTGAATGCAAATCGTAGTCAATTTAATTGGATTTTTCTAGGGATTCTGAGATTAGAACCCATTTTAAATGTATAATGCTGGACTGCTGTTCTCCTTTATCATGTGTTTATGACCTTTACAAAGAACCTTTATTAATGCACAGCCACTCGTTTTTGGTGAATTGTATATTATCGAAGAAACAATTATCTAATTGAATGAAAAGTGAAAAATTTAAACTGTATTTTACCTGGAAAATGCAATCCATTTTTAAATTTTAAATATTTATTTTATCAATGATAATCAGCGATACCGTAATTGCCAATAATGGAGAGGCTAAGATCCGAGAAGAATTTTTTTCTATCTTAACGCTTTTATGAATAAAGAAATTATAGAAAATCAACAATTTTAAAATGTAAATAACATAACATTTGTCAACAAAAAATTGCACTTAGACTTTTATTTCTTGAATGAATCTTCAATTATAGAGTTTTGCATTTTAATACAAAACATTAAAGTGTTTATATTATTCATACTTTTCAGATTAATTTGGAAATTGAAAACATTTTATTTCATTAAAAATAATATATATATTTAATGATTTTTTTGTACCTTTAGATTACCTTCATTACAATTCAAAATTGTGAAATTAAATTATAAGTGATAACCATTGTTACAAAACATAAATCGATATAGTATCCTTTTAAACTCAGTCAATAATCAAAATTAGATTCCTCTAATATTTTTAATTGAAAAAGTTTGCATTTATTATGCATTTCAACATTTTTATAGGCAATAATAGGAATATCATTAGTTTTTATTTCATTATTGTTCGGGATTTAACTCGTGTGTGAATTCTCTCTCTAAGTTGAAAATGAGAGAGACGGATAGTGGAAAGAGGAAGATAGAAAAACAGTTGCAAAGAAACAAGTCCTCCGTATTTTCTGTACGCTTAAGTGATTTATTGAATAAATATTGAAGTAAATTATAAATAAAGTGAAATTAATCAAGGAGTAATTTAGAGAGGGATGGAATTAGATAAGGTATTAAGTAATTTTATAAAAATGGCAGAAAATAAACATATAAAAGGTAGGTAATTGAGGGGAGGAGTTACTTCTGACTAATACATCAATTATTTGTATCCTGTTTGAAATGTAGATAAACAAAAAAGGGAGAGGAGTAACTACAGTCGGGATAATTTAACTCTTAAGGCAATGCATTCGATTATATGTATATGCCCTTTAGTTAAAAAGGGAGGGTTTAGAGATAGGTGGGATAATTATTAAAGTAACGACGCCAATTATGGTAGTAACGGATTTCTTATGTTATTAGGGGAAGTTGTAAATATTGATATATTTACACGATTCTGGAGATACTTGGGCAATGGGATGATGCTTTCGTAACGGGACCGTACTTGATTAGGCGTAAACTTAATGTAATTACTACTATCGTTTTGTGAGTTGGGGGTCTCGTGGAGGAGGCGGGACTGCAGTCTTGTGTCGAGATGTTTACTGTCTAGTTTTAAGGGTCAAGTCGTGGTCAGAAGTAACTACCGCATCTTACGTGCTTGAGGTTTATCTTCCATTTTTCTGTGGGGAGGGGTTAAAGGCAGATATTAATTTTGCATTATCTCTTAAATATGATATAAATTGGTTTACATATGGAGATTTCTATTGTTAGAAGAGTTTCGAGGGGGAAAGAAGAGGAGGTCAATAACTATTTGAGTAGTTCAATATTTTCAATAATTTAAAATACTAAAGTTCCATATTTTATTGCTTTTATTTTAAAAATTTGTAAGTATTATTCAATGATCAACTTTTCCATAATTCATATTTTTTCTGTCCTAAATGAATATATTTTAAATAAAAGACATTGATCATAAAATTGTTTTTGCATTAATTGATAATATAGATTCTGATTTCTTTTAATGTAAGGGTATCAATTTAGATCAAAGAATTATTGACATATTATAAATGCATAAATTTATATTAAAACGTAATTATTTTTAATATTTATAAATTTCAGTATCTAATATATTAAAAAAATTAATAGCTTATTTCATAATAGTTACAAATAAAATTATAATGTTGGTGCACTATATCTTTATAATTAATTATATTTATTTTCTGAAAAATTATTTTCGTTTCTACTAATAATTTCTAAACTTTTATTTAGAATATTTAATAAATTGAATGCATACAGTTACAGTATAATATGCATAATATGAAAGGTAAACTTCGAAAAAATTTTAATAATAGTACGGAAGTGGGCTTCCTTTGTTTTTATGCAGAAAAAAGCGATAGCATCCCATTTTTATTTCTTGTAATAATAAATCCATTGGGCGCGATGATACGCATAAAACTAGACGATTTATAGAATTGATATAAATATATATCTTATTATTGTTGTTGTTATTGTTATTGTTGTTGGTAAACATAGAATTTTTTACATAGAATAAATCAATACACATGGGAAATATTTATTAAATTTCTTGACTATTTAGTACAAATACTTGACTTTTTTTAAATGCTTTGTCATTATGAAAACAAAAATTATATTACTAATATAATTACAGTTTTTTAAAATTATATTCATGGAACTTTGTTTTGCTATAATTTTGATATAGAACTAACATAAATAGATATTGTGTTTATATACTTTTTTAAATTCTTCCAGTAATATTTGTAAACGCATATATTTAAATTATATTAATTATTATTTTTACATAGATGCATCTATTATTGTTAATGTGTTAATAATTACATGAATCGCAATGCAAATAGTGTTCTTATATTCTTTGAGATATCATTCAGTGAAGAATTAAAATTATTCAAGGTATAGCAATGAAATTGCTTAATGTAGTTATCTTAAATTTTTTTAATTTAAATATGGTAATGACCGATATGTAATGTTTTCGTTCATTTCATGAAATCTATTTAATAACTAATGAGAATTCCGATTCGTATACATTTAAATATGAACTCTATCACTATAAAATTAGAGTAAAACTATGTAAATATATTACTTCCGAATTTAAATAACTTTTATCATCTGCCACTAGATGTTGTAGAAAACTGACTTTTACTAAGCAATAATACTTAATAAACTATTTTGTGGGTATAAATATTTTATAGATGTATACAATTTAGTAATTAGACTTCAATTTATTTATAAAATAAATGTAAATTAATGATATCATATGTTAATATTAAGTCTTGAAATTTTTTTTTTATAATGTTGTTTATTAGTTTTTGTTCTAAATTGCTAGAACATTTGTCGAATTTGTCGCGTAAACTTTCCACCTCTATTTCTCTTCCGTTGCTGAGCTGTAGGCGCGACAATAAAAAAGGCATATATCTACATAAGCAGCGGAAACGCATAGGAACAATGTACCGTCGCTTCTTCTTTACGTACTCTTCCACCCCTCACGTACCCCTTCGCATCGTAAATGAAACTGCGGAAGCCACGAAGGAGCAGCATTCTCCAAAACAATGAGGAATTATTAAGAACAAGAGCAACAAGATATAGTTAAAGAATTGATACAGTGTTTATTATATATAGTAAAATCTGAAAATGCTGAAAGCGGGCAATTCTTAAATAAAAGATTCTTATATGAAATAAGAATGGACAAGAAGATAATTTTGCCAGGTTTTATTTAATGATTGGTTATTCTCGACCTGCAAGAAATCTTAAATAAGCAACATCAATTTGAGAATCGCAAGATTAAAATAAATATTCAAAATTGGGTTCAAAACTAATCAAAGGAGAAACTCAAGTCCGACCAGCTTCAAGACACACCCGTTTAACTTTGATTGATTCGTTAACGTTTTATCTTTTCATTTATTATTATCAACAAATTCACCACGGATTATATTTATTCATTAATTTGCATTGTTAACTTTGTACTTTTAACATTTCTTAGCTACTAGCTAATCTACTTCTTCCCTCCTTTCATTGACGAGAGAAGTTTTGATCGGAATTATTTTCGAAACACTGTCTTCAAATTGACTAATCTGACCTAATCAACATCATTAAAATAATTTTTTAATTACTTATACTTATTTATTAAAAAAATTAATGTTAATTATTTGTATACTATTTATAGTCCATAGTATCTTATTCAAATGGGATAACAGGTGCTTTCATACCTAGCGTTGTTTCATGTATATCAACTTATTCGAAAGATTGACTTCAACCTTTTTGACGCACTGATAATACATGCCTCCGAAAATTTCATCCTTATCTCTGGAATATTTTTTATAGAAATTGTTTCATTATTCGACATATTTTCAACTTATAATGAATATTCATGTACTAATTATTATGTATTATATGAATCTTTTATTTCTTACCTATATAATAAAAATAGTTAATACTAGTTTTCAATAGTTTTATTATAATTTTATAAAATAATCTTTTATATTAACATCGTTTTTATAAAGTCCACAATTCTGTTTTTTATTTACTTTTTATGATTTTATATTAAAGTATTATCATTGTAATATCATCAATTTAAGTTGTTAAAAAATAAAAATAAAAATATATCTAATTAATACATGTTTACTTCAGTTATTTCGATTATTTCATTATTTTAAATACAAATTTTACATTTTGCTTTTTGATAGTGATTATCTGCCAATTATCAAGAATTTTAATTTAAAATACTTCATTAAACATTATGTACTATTCGAGGTTTTGTGTAACGAAGTATAATATATAATATAATATGTAATATAATAGTGCAAATGTTCTCAATACTAGATATGCAAATAAATTGTACTAAAGTTGGAAAAGTAGGATGTAGTAATAATTTATTTATTTACAAGTTATATATAGACGGTGCTACGCCAAGTTTGTTATAATTTTATATTTGTTGTTCAAAAGTTTTTCCAAACATGATAAGAGTATAGCTAACAAAATTAATTTAACAATGATTTTATGACATTTATTAATGGAAAGATATATGCATTATTATCATATTTTAACTGTTTTCAACTACATTTTTTAAAAATAATTGAATATAATATTAAAGCTAATCGTTTAAAATATGCTAATTTCATTAAAATTGATGGAATATAGAAATGTGTTATATTTTTGAATACTATTATTTTTTTTATGTATTATTTTTTCATTGTAATCTTTCACGATCATCTACTTTTGTCTATCCTTAATAAATAATAATTTAAAAGTAGTTAGTAACAATTTAAACGAAAACAAATATTAATGCACAGCTTCTAATTTAAGGTACCATATACAAATAAATTATATAAGACCTACATATAAAAGAAAAAATATGAAAATTAATACAATTGCCAGCATTGTGATGATACGAATATGCGGCTAATCGGATACATTTAAAATTTCTGTAAAACAAACTGACGGATAATAGAAGGATAATAAAAAACATTTATATTACAAATATATTACAAAGATAAAAAAATCATTCAAGTATTACAAAATAAATTTACATTGATATTGTTTTACTGTCGGAATTATAATTTTCTTGAAAAATATTTTTTTTAGTAAAAGAAATATTTATTCGTTATTTAAAATTTAACTTAGCTTATCGGTATTGTTATCATGCACATTATTCCTTACGAGTCTTACTCATTTGCTTAAGTTATTTTTCAAGTGTAAAGCGACTCATTCGGGAAAGTGATATTATAATTTTGAATTGCTGTACTTCAAACTGTAATTGTATATCTATTTTTGTTATCATTACACGGAAGTGGCGTCGACCTTTCCATATGTTTATGTTTTACGATTTTAATTCTCCCACCCTCCATTCACTCACTTCACATATCGCATGTGCAAAATAAAATTATTAATACGACGAAAATAGCCAAAGACGTATGGAAATTGAACTAAAATGTATAGGTACATATATACATGAAAGTATGCAAATTGCTGTCGGCAGTTTTGCGCGAATTAGTGAAACTAGTTTGTCATTGATCAGCAAATTTCCCAGAGACGAAGACGACTTGCTGCGTATCGGACAAGCATTGTTTCTATATTCTATATTCTATATAACTATATTCGCAATAAGTTTGTTTTTGTACGAGCACTGTTTATATTTATATATTTTTTATTTTTTATCATATTAGTTGTCAGTACAATAACGAAATGTTTTTAAATTAAAAAATTTTTTTTCATCATGATGGACATACTATTTTTTTTTAAGTTTAATAGTTCGTTTATTAAATTTAAGTAACATCAATTTTTTTTTAAATAAAGTATAACATTACATTTCAGACATTTTTTTTGTATATTATTTTTTTATATTTTTATAACTCCATTTTTATTTGAATGTCATGAATGTATCATAATAATAAATATTGAAGATAATGCAATAAAATAGTTTATAAATAATATCTTTTAATTAATTGGAGTGAATATTACAACAAATAAAATTGAGGATAAACAGTACTATAATAATAATCATTAGGTAGGTAATATATAATTATAATACTAATAAGTGTTTGTGTATAGGATTTATTTAAATATAGTCGTATTTCCTTATGATTCAAACGTTAAAAACTTTGTACTTTATTTGAAATATTTTAAGTAGATTACTTTAATCTTGATAATTATTTATTTCTTATGTTTTCGTTTATATTAAATTTGAAATACATATTGTTGAACAAGATGTTTGCTTTTAATAGAACTATATATTTTATTTTATTAACGTGCTCCAACTCTTAATATACATAATTTACACAATAGTTGTTTAAATAAAAAAAGTACTAAAGCAATAAAATTAAGGCACAAGGAAAAGGGGGAAAGAAGCATTGTTGATTAAGTAATACTTGGCTTCTGATCTAAATACCACAGATATTTAGTAACTGAGTCTTAACGAATTTTTCCAGCTGCATGTATGGCCTTATCGGTTAAATTGACTTTTAATTATTCAAATATCACTACCGCTTTTATGACAACATATGCCTTTTTTTCACGGATTAACTCAGTTTTTAGCAGTTTATTAAAGCAAAACACAATTAAGAAAACTAAAAAATTTCGGCATTTCATTTTATTACGTACAAAGCTCATCATTTAATAAACATTTTTCAACCAAGAAAATTCTAATATCCATTTATAGTAGCCAATAACGTATTGAATAATAAATAAGATATAATAAATAACATCGATAATCATATTTTATTTACACTTTCCATTCAAATCGTATAGATTTAATATAAAATTTACAAAAATTATTTTAAGTCGTCACAGCTATTAAAAATATACACACGCACTGTGAATGACGACATCGAAATCGTGTAAGAGCCATTCGCGCATCATCCCTTGGCATTTGTATCGGGTATCATTGCAAATCAGATGAAGAATCGAAGGGGCGAGTGGTTTTTCACTGTTATCGTCTCGCAAGAGCTTAGTGCTACAAAATGATATATACATAGAAATACAAAATGAAAATAAAAAATCATGTATCATTGCAGACGGATCTCTGCGGGATAAAATGGAGGAAGCTGGTGTGGGGCGAGATCGCTGGTGGCTTCGGCGGAACCTTACTCGAGGACCCAGTGCTGTCGAGCTTCTCGCGTTGTCTCGCCGGCGACATCCTTTGCGTTTGGCGGCGCGTCTCTGCCTCCCAGGTGAACGCCCAGGGCCAGGCCGCAGCCACTACCAATCTCTTCGACCTTAACTCTATAGCGCCCTCACCGGCCCCCCCACCACTCTCTCTTCAGGCAGCCAAGGAGCTTTGGATATTTTGGTATGGCGAAGAGCCCGATCTCTCGGGCCTTGTATCGCCTGAACTTATCGCTTGTGGTAAGTCTTCCTCTTCTCTCATTAATTTTCATTAATTTCACGCAATGGTATTCTACTAACCGAAGACGGTATCTTTCCCGTTTGTCGTATCCAAAATGTGGAGGTACTTCCAGGTAGAAAAGTGGCACTTCGACCCAGGAAACCGCTCTTACGACAGCCTTCACAAACCCCCGTTCTTCCTTAGAATTTACATAAAATGTACATATATAGAATGTACAGATGTGATTCGATATGATCACCTTGGTGTCTTTATTAAAGGAGTGTGTTTATTGTTTCTGTTTAGAAGCATATAGGAAATGCGAGAAAAACATTATTATTCGCGGACAATACTTACCGAGTGGCGAGAAAAGGTCAGCTGAAATTCGATTAATGAAAATTATTGTTTTTAGCCTTTACAAAACTGTAAGCAAAACATTTAATTTGCAACGCATTTTACATGGAAAAAATTAGAAGAGCGAGGAAGGCCTTTTATGACATGATCCAAGCGACGATGGTCTAGTTAATATTGGTTAGTAATACGGTGTAGTTAATTAATTATTACTTATTATTGATATTTCTTTAAAATTAGAGTTTGAATTAAATTATTGAATTAACTTGGTTTTGAGAAGAGTTTTAATATTTGTGTATTCTGAATTTTATAAATAGAATTAAAAGTACTTATCTACCAACCACGGTAACTAAAATAATACCATGGTATATAAAAAGTCAAGAAAAACTCAATCATAAACAGTGTAATTACAAACCGTGTAGATACAAAGGTAGATATAAACCGTCTATATACAAAGGTCTTTTCATGAAATATATTGAAATCATATTAAATATGATCGTAGAACTTATTATTAAATAAAATTTGTATTCTTAAAATAAAAACAACCGTACATGCTTATGTGATCAATTTTCAATTTAAATCAATAGTTCTGTTATGCATGCGCTTGTAGTATATGCAATATATGATTCATAATTACAAAACAACAAAGGCCTAAGGAATTGCTGTACTTATTATCGATAAGATATCAAAAATATTAAGCATTATTTTTTACGAACAGTAATTGAATAAGAGATACGTTTGAAACAAAAAAATTGTAAACAAATGATTTTTAATAAATATATAACATATGTTTAACAAAAAAATTCTTAATGTATTTTTTATAAATTTCAATTTGTTGTATATAAAAAGATGCTTTTAAATATGTTTTTAAAAAACGTTTCACAATGTTGCGAGGTATTAAGACAATGTTTAGAACTATAACCATTTGTATCCACACGTGACTATATGCCCACACTTGACTCATATTCTGTGGCATTGCTGAGTCAGTAACACGTACCAATTTTATTCACATATACATTGCATATAAACGGCGGTGGCATGCCTTTTGTGTTTAGTCGTTTATGCTTCCAAGTCCTCCTGGAGAGTAAATATTTCTTCCATATTAATATTTTACATTGTTATTTTATTATTAATTAATTAATTAATATTAATATTTTACGCTATATTCTACTTTATTGACAACGATGAAAATTAAAATTAGAAATAAATGATGTGGTACATAATTTAATAATCTTGATATATAGTTAGAAAATATTTAATATTTATTGCGAATTTTCATTTTAAATTCACTGTACTTCAGTACAGAAATTAGAATTTAAGTCAATAACTAAATAAAAAAAACAAAGCAAAGATTACAAACTAAATAAATATTTATTAAATATTTTTTGATTGCATAGAAGATAGAAAAAGTATCATATAAGTGCAATTTTATTTTCATATAAGTTATTGCACCGGGTGTTTCTTATTAACCAATGATACCATGGATATATGAGAATTTTTTTTTAATTGAACAATGTACGAATATATATACATAAAAATATTTTAATGTTCGTTATTTCCATTGGATTAACTTGTAATCATGAATATTTATACCAATAATCGCCAAATAATAATTTTTATCATGATTGATCGCGTTATTATATCGATATAATTAGTGGAATTCGAAAAAATCTAGACAGATGACAAAAATTTCGGTGACATAAGTTATCCAAAACAATCGTAGTTTTATTACACACGTCACTATGTCAAAGAATAAAAAGTGCTTTCGTACAAAAGTCTGAAAATACAATGCTTGTGAATCGGTAGTGTTTTTTTTTATATTTTTCATAGTTCTAAGTAATTACACTTGAGTAATATTTAAGCTTAAACTTAAAGAATATTGAAAATTACTCAAAGCATGATATAAATTTGCGACATAAAAGACAGCTAAGCAAACATTTTTCGAGGCCACGTTTTCATTCATCTATCTTACGTATCCAGTGACAAAAAAGACAAGGAAGAAATGGGAACAAATAAGGGTCCAATTCTCCTCGGAAAAAGTCATTCGAAATCGGAGGTCTTCACATCGGGCTGCATTGACGCTCTCTCGAAGAGGTCGCTGAACCGCTCCCAAGCTTCTTTTCCTTCTACTGCCCGTCCAGCGAGAACCAATTATGGAATCGAAGAGTAACCGTTAAGCTTAAAAAAAGAGTCGCTCTTTTACTCGGTTTAACGTCTATTTCCTTTCTTTTTCTTATTTATTTTACTTTTATCGAAAAATTATCTCTGATGCACTTTTCATCTAAATTAACCGTGTTGTAAAAATAATATTTTTATAGTATTACGTAGAATACTATTTTTCCAATTCATAAGATATTTTTTCAGAAAAATTAGAAACTAATAGTTCACAGTTTTAGGTAGAAATGTAACCGACAGAGTAAACTGATGATAATAAATAATTACCGCTGGCTTTCGAATTGGATTAGCATATTGATATGAAGAGTCTTGTGTTGAAGATGAAATTAAAAATTAATAAAATTAATTATAAAAAATTTGTATTTCCAATTTCCTTCTACTATTGTAACACTATAAAATTGTAAAAATCATGTATAATATAATAAAGTAATGGACGAGATTGTCTTTCATAATTTAAATAATATGGAAATTATGTGATATGTTTGGGATTTTAAACCCGTATTTAAAAATTCTCGGTGTGAGTGAGGAGAGGCAGATAGTGGCAGGAGGGGATAGAAGTAGATTCCAAGAAAAGAGTCTTCGAACTATATTTGATCTCATTCAATAGTCATTTATTTATTAAAGTAGTTCAATATAATAGGTATTGAGATTGTAACAATGAGAGACAAAAGGAATTATGAATTGAGAATTGAGGTTTGGAATTTATAAGAATTATAAATATTTATTTAATGGAAAATGTAATAGGTGTAGGATATTTTCAAGAGTGTAATTGAGTTACCTCTGACAAAATAGCAATTACTTAAGGATTTTTATAAACTTAGTGTGAGTGGCTGCGGTGACTAAGTTGTGCTTTTAATTAAGCAATTTTAATTATTTAATTAAATTTAATTAAAAAATTTA
>JAPYYT010002717.1:0-16195 GCA_030522565.1 Ceratosolen corneri | reverse complement strand
GATAACTCGACCGTTCAAAATACCATTATTTCAAAAATATATAAATACATGGAATATTACTTCAAAAATTCGTCTTTCTTTGGGGCCATCTGGCAATCATAAATATAAAGACATTCTAAGCAAAATAGTAAAGAAACAATATTATTTGGGGGTCCTCCTTTTTCTATTCGGTTCTCGAACAGCCTGACTATTACGATAGAACAGAAATTATAATTCAAGATAAAGACTCCATTATATTTTTACCATATCGGATAGAGACAGCATTATATATTTCAATACATTTTAAATAAAGACAGTTTTACAGTATCACAAACGCCTTAATCGAGTTCATTTCTTTCGACCCTGCTATCTCTCTCCTACGCCACCTTAAGGAGACTTTATTCTCGGATTAATTCCTGAACAAAGAATAATTGAAACTGATCAAGATTCCAACCGACCCTCGGATCTTTCTCAGCCTTCTCAAATTGGTCACGACGTATTATAAATTATAATTGATTTTGAAACGAATTTATATTACTCGACCGCCTAATATTTACATAGCATTCGTTACGTTATGCTTTAAGAAGGCGCCTTTTTGACCGGATGTATAAAAAATACATCTTCGCCTCAGATTTTGTGTTCTTAATCTCTTCTGGAAAATATCACTCTCGCGATAACGAGACTCAAGCAAGAAGTTTTGTTATTACTACAATGAGAGCGGCTATGGGCCCTAAATCATTAGACCATAGTGTGCGCGCTCTCCGTTGCTTTCTAAACTATACTTCGACTGATCTACCATGATGTATAGGAACAAGAATATTTATGACATTGATAATAAAAAACAGCACGGTACATATTTATTTTGTATTTATCTTTCTACAGTCCGAGTCGAAAACCGTTAAAGAAGTATCTCGTTACTCGACCAACGGCTCGGACTTCTTGTAAGTCGCTAAAATCAACAAATATATATATAAACATATAGAAATAAATAAACACATCTTCGACCGCTCGTGAAAGTCACGTGCGCTGTCTCTCATTACTTGATTGTACATTTCGTAAGAGTCCTACAAAGATAGTTTACTTTCTTATCGTGGGAACACGTGCAACTTTATCTCGGGAAAACTTGCAACCTTCATCCCACTCCTTGGCGACACAAGGGTGTTTTGTCAAGCGTATGGAACCACCTACTTTCTGCATTGCACCAATAATAGACCAAAAATAACATTATCACAAAGACTCGAGATTTCCCACTTTTGGGAAGCAACATCTTTAGCCACCTCCACGGTAGGCGGGGTAATCTGATTAAAAAGGGACTGCACAGGATCACTCGGTGTGTTCTTCTCACCACAAAGTTCAACTAGTAAGCCTTGCCAGCATCTAGCAACTTTGTACTACATTGGTAAACGAGCCCTTCAGTTAAAAAACTAATCATAAAGCAACGCAGCAACAGTCAGCCAAACTGGAGCTGAAGAAACTAAATCCTGACAAACTACAAGCAACCCTCTCTACTGCGAAATCACCAACTCTAAGAAAGGCGGCATTCCAAACACAACTTTCACGCAGCTACAGCGCCTATTCAGATACAAAGGCGTCTAACTGCAATCAACTGCCACAACAGGTAACACAACCAGTCAGCTGACAGCTGACCATTATACAACGAAGCGCGACGTTCAACATAAAATTGACCGCCGCATCAAGCTTCTATCAACGTTCTAAAACAGGAAAGTAATCTCTTTCTTTCAACCAACTGTTAAAGATGATTCATTACAATGACAACAAAGTAATATATTCAAGATAAATTAAATAACGTGATAATTAAAGACAAATCATTAATATATTAACTTCAATAAACGCTGTTACTGTGGCATTAATAATTTGTAGAAACTTCTCTGCACCTTCTGCTAATGATTTTTCCTTCACTATTTGCCTCTGTCTCTCTCTGACAAGCGGGAGGAATATTAACACGTCGGGTACAGTCCCGAATCATTTGGTCCTTCGAGCCGGATAGCGATCATTTGGTTCAAGTACGGGGTCCCGAACAGAAACATTTAATAAAAATTTAAATTAATAATTTTAAATTAAATTTTTTTGTATTATTTATAAAATACATGTTCAAATATTAATTTTAATTGTTATAAATATCATTATTTAAAAATAAATTTTATTATTATAAGAATAAGATTTTTTAATTCTCAATAGCTGTTAATTTATTAAATCTAATAATATAATATTAATAAAACGAATTTAACAAGAATACAATTAATAACAAGTGACTTTTTATATGTTATTAGATTTGTTTAGTTTCATTCTTTAATACTTTCTTATCACCTAATCTAATATCGATAATTCCTTCGCCGTTGGTATCACCTGAGTCTAAAATAAGAATAAATATTATATATTAATCAAATTTTTTAAAAATATATTCTTAAACTCAATACGTAATAAATCATAAGGAATATTAGATAATTTGTTTAATGAATGGTATTTGTAATTTTCAATTACCATCTGTAATTGGTGCTTGAGTTTGAGGGTAAAAAGTTTCTGGACTATTCGTTGAAGTTTGTACTGCAGAAAAATTAGCTAGGTGCCACTGATTTTGAATGTTACCTTCGGTAGTCGATGGTGGATCTTCTTCTGAAGCAATAATCATCTGGAAGAGATTGATGCAGACATATATTTGTGTGTGTGTTTGTGATTGAAAAATGATATATTTATAAATAAAAAAAGATGATATACCCAAATTTAAACAGTTGTATAAAAATAAGTACTATTAATAAGTTGTTATCAATCGTAATTATTTAACAAATTTATAGAAGATTTTTATTATAGTGAATTATATATTTTTTATATAAGTAGTGTTACATTGTTTAAACTTACGTCAACAATATTAATGGGAAATATTTTTTAATATTTGTAAAGATTTAAAATGACGATCGCGAAATAATTTTTAATTAAAAAGAAAATCTATAATTTATATTTATAAAACTGTTTTCTATAAATTGATACATAATTTTTATATTATACTGATATTAATTTTATCATGTTCAACATTTTTAACACTACTGCTAATAGTTGATATATTAATCGATATTTTTATTAATTATTAATATTTTTATTAACAATAAAAATGGTATTCCCTTTAAAAATAAATGATAAATTAATCAATTTCACTATAAGTATTATTCAATAAATACTATATTGATATAATTAGAAAAAATTATTGGGGAATTTTAATTAATTAAAAGAATTGTTTATTACGTTTCTTTCCTGTGAATGTTGGTAGTTATTAAAATTTTAATATATCATAAATCACGGCGAATATAAATGTTTGAATCATATAATTTTTATAATCATTATTAATTATATTTTATAGAAAGTAAATTTTAAAAAACAAGAAAATTGTAAAATTTTTTAAATAAAAGTTTTATTCAATAATTTATTTTGTTTTTTAACATGATTTTATTGAATGATTTATTAAATCGTTTTTTTAAATAATTTTATTAAATGATTATAAAAAAATCATAACGTAAACAAAAATTCTAATAAAGTACAAGTAAATTTTAATTAATATTTTATTTCCTTTAAAATTACGTTTTATTTAATTATTTAAAATCCGAATATTTGTAAAAAAAAATTATATGAAACATTCATTTCAGATTTTTTTTACATAAAAATATTAGAACAATCTACTTTAATAAATTTTTTCTTGTAATTAAAACATCTCCAAAGAATATAGTTGTTTAGTAGTCGGCATTCTTATATTATATAAATTCTGTATTATATAAAATAAATAACATACACTATTCAAATATATTGTATGACTCACCATATCACCAGTCTTTGGATTTTTGCAAACCCATTCTGTTTTCGACATCGAGACACCAGGGGGTAACTGAAAATTATTTTGAAATCCATTCTGCTGCTGAAATTCATGATGGTTTAGTTGATGATTTGGATTAAAATGCTGATCTTGGCGTTGTGGATATGGATATCGATTAAATTGTCTCCAAAATTGAGATGAATTTTCAATTACAATATTAAACAGAAAAATAATAGCAATACACAATCTACTCATTATTAATATCGTTAAAAAATCGGTCTTCTGCAGAATAATTTGTTATGACTTCTCAAATCTATGCAGAGGTTCTGTACTCAGTAAGTTATAAACACACTTTATATATTCGAATCTAAGTTGCGTAGAACCGCATATAATAGTTCAAGATTGTCATAAAGTGTAGAATGCGATTCTTTTTTCCAAAAATGATCATAGTACAGGCAAACAGAAATTTTTTATTACCTTCTCTAAATGCGACAATTATTTACAATTATAAAATTTGATCATTTTTTCAAAAATTTTTTATATTTTCTACATAAAAAATTATTCAAAGATTAACTATGATTTTTATTCATTCTCTTCATTGGATTATTATAAAAAAAACTAAATAATGATACAAAATGTAATTATCCGAACCATTATGATTTTATAGTAACTAGATAAACTAGATAATAAATTTAATAGTAACTAGATTTAATAAATAACTAGATAAATGTCGCATTGATTCTCGTATGAAAGATTATAATGAAAAATCATATTCATATCGATCTTAGTTATTTGTGTCTCATACGTTATTGCATCTATGTATATATATAACAAATGACCTTAGCATTTTTCTTATTCATGTAAGATAATAGCAATAGCAACTTTATAAAACTATTTATAAAGCAATAGAGAAAAACAAATTTATTTTTATGTACATTTTACTATATTTTATTTATTAATCATTATTAAAACTTTAATAAGTACTTTCTATTTAAATTAAATTATTAGAAGAATATTTTTAATACTATGAAATTATTATTAAGATCATATATAGATAAGATATATGTTCGAAATGTATTGATATTCTACAATTATCAGTACAGCTTTTTAATAGTTAATTCTTTCAGAAGCTTCGTGGTAAATAAATAGGAAATTCTTAAAAATTACATTATAAACATTCGACGTCAAACTTAATCTTATAATTCTTATTATTTTACTACATATACTATACTACTAAAAAAATATTCTATCTTACCTAATAATTTAATAATATATTTTATTTATAAAACACTTAATGTAATGAAAAAAGAATTATAATTTATATAAATATTTAGAATTATTCTTTTATAATTTTTAAATAAAATTATTAAATTCTGATAAATTTTTTTATCTTAATTTTTTTATTAATTTATTTATTATTAATAAATTATATCTGACAAATAAAAAAAAGAAGAGAGAGAGAAGGAGATTAAAATTTTTATGTGAAGAGTTTCTAATATAAATTATTTAAAATTATTAAAAATAACTTATTAAAATAATAATTAAAAAACTTATTATTAATTATTATAGAAATTGTTCCATAATAAAATTCTACAATGAAATGGAAAAAACAAAAGATTTTTAAATAAATTGAAAAAAGCTAAATATCTTCAATAAACAGTTTGAATAATTATATTTTGCTAAAAATATATATATTGGTATTGATTTATACAATAAAACAAAAATTATATAATGAAAAATGCTAAATACATTAAGTATTTTTTATTGCCAAATTTAAAATATACTTTTCAAAAAGTTAAATTACTTTTTGAATTTTTATTATATATTTGTAAAGATATTGTAGAAATACTTTAAAATATTTTAAAAAGCAATGCTTTTATAATATTCAGTTAATTAAAAGAGTTATTTTTCATATTATGTAATCAGAAAATTTAGTGAATTCTTTTCCTTATAAAACTATGATTTCATACGTAGACCATTGAAACAACAGTGACTAAAACAAATTTTGATGGGAGATTTTGTTTTATATTTTTTAAGATAATTTTAATTTTCAGATGGAAACATATTTTAAAATAAGTAAAATTGGTATTGACTATTTCAGACAATTTTAATTCTACATACGCTTAATGTATATTTGTATTATAATTTAAGTATAATAGGTTATATTTAAATTCTGTTTAATTGTTTTGTAATCTAACCTTTATTTTTTCTTCTATCTGAAATAACTTAATCTTGAATTTTAATATGAAAATCTTTTTATTACTCTTTCTTTTTAAATTCGTGCTTGTAATACAATTTACATAATTCGATTATGTCAACGTACAGTTACGAATAAAAGGAGTATCTATAATTATATTTAGGTTTTATTTTATAGTCAAATATTTTATTTTTAATTAATTATGACTGTAATTTAAAATTGGATAAAAAAGTAGTTGTTTTAGAATAAAATACTTTAAATACGAATTGTTATAATTTTATAATTTTAACATATTACTAAATTCTCATTATTACATTAACGTATGAGATCAAGAAATAATGTGTTTCAAATATACTTCTAAAATTCATTGTGCAGAAAATATGATTAAAAATTATAATTCAAATTTAAAAAATAATAACTTGATGAAGTTAAAAAAAGTAATTATACAATTAAAAAAATTATTAAATTTGGAATGGAAGGAACATTTTTTTTCAGAATAGAAGGTTATATTTCCAATTAAATGACTTACGATTGAGCTAAATTGATTTATTAAATTTTAATTTAATTCATGAGTAATCATTATGTAATAATGATTCTTGTCGAATGTTTTTAAAATTTATAAAAAAGAAAAATATATATAAATATTATATATATAAATACTATTTGTTAAATGAATCTAGGAGTAAAAGAAAATGATTGTATATAAAAAATTAATAAAAATTATAATCAATATTATAGATTATATAAGAAAAGAATTTATAAAATAATAATTCCCCCAATAAGAAAAATATTTATAAATTAAAAAATGATAAATGATACATTAAAATATTTTTGATAATATACAAAGAATATTAAATAATTTGAGTATTTCAATTAGATTTTATACAATAATAGGAAAAAATGTTTGAAAAAATAAAGTATGTAATTTTTTAAGTCATTATTTATTATGCTTGTATTTTACAAATGCAACGTCTGATACAATTACGTAATTCGTAATTGATACGTTGATTATTAAGATTTATTAAAGAAAATTTTAAAAATTTATAAATAAATTAAATATTAACCAATATTAATATAGTAAAATTAACAAATTAAAATAATTTGAACTGTAATAAATTTACTAAATAGTAAAAATTTCTCAAATATTCACTGATATTGATTTTTAATATATATAATACATTATTGTATAATAATTTATTTATTTATTTTACTGTGCTTTCAAATAATAATGTAACTAATTTAGGTAACAAATAAGCTTTTGAACAATTTTTACATTCGAATAAACTTCGAAAATTTTAGCCTTGTGTAGTAAGATTAAATAAGTAAGAAAACTGATAATTTTTTTATAAAATATCATATTTATTATTTGTTTAGAACATTATAAATATAGATTAATATATTTTAAGTTATACAGTATTTCTTATTTAGCATCCGCGAATATTATAAATATGTGTTAAAACATAGAAATCTTCACAGAAACATGATTCTTAGATATTAACTTTCTTGTACATATATTATCTATTAACCCCTGTGACCATATCCTCCTTGATTACCCCCAAATCCACCTTGTCCACCATGTCCGCCATGTCCACTACTTTGTCTACTACCAAATCCTCCTTGGCCACCACCATATCCTCCTTGGCTGCCACCATATCCTCCTTGCCCACCACCATATCCTCCTTGACCACCACCATATCCTCCTTGACCACCACCATATCCTCCTGACCCACCATAACTACCATATTGGTCACGCTTATATGCAGTGTGTTCTGCCATTACAATAGTAGTAAGTATCAGGATTAAAAGTATCTGTGACAAATTGTTAGTCATACAATAAATTTTATATTTATATAATTAATTTATTATTACTATTTATTATAAGATAATTTAATTTATAATATTTAGAATAATAGTAATTACAATTTTATTCTATAGTAAAAACAGACTCTTATTATAAATATATAATTTGTATAGTCGTATAGTTGTATATTACATTCATGACCACATACATATGACGTATAATTGGATTTTTATAAATATTTATAATGTTATAAAGAATATAAAAATTATTAATTTAATAATAGCATAATATTTCACAATCCCAAAACAAAAATTTGCAAAAAAGTTTAAAAACTTAATTTGCTTTAAGAAATAATCCATTTAGAAATAAATTATTTATTAAAAAATATGCAAGATTATGCATTCGTTACCATTTTAATTTAATTATACCTTATAATATGATCACTTAATGAATATTAATAATACTAGTGAAATAAACTAATATTAAATAAAATTAATAGATAAAACTAATGAATCATAATTTGCCTAAAATATTTATAATAAATTTATATTGAAATAATTTTAAAAAATATACATAATTAAATTGATACATTAATAATGTACACAAACACATTACGTAGTACCAAATGATAATATAATTTTATATTATATTATGCAATATATTTCATCGATAACTATAATATAGTACAAAAATAGTAATTATAATAAAGTAATTATAAAATTAAGTGTCTATGGCTATTTAAGCTCACCAATTTGTTTAACATGTTGATAATTGTTGAATCGTCTGTAATTATATGTTGTTAAATGCTCATCTTATATACTCACAAATAACTATATATTGGCTTAAAGGTTATTGAGATAGCCTATATTATCAATATTGACATTCTTTTTCAAATAACATTAATAGAATCAGACTTCATACGAAAGAGCATATATATTATGAGGCATACATAATTCTATCGAAAGAGAAAAAGATTCATCTCCTTGGGTCAAGGTTCCCCGAAGACTCCACTGATTTTCAAGAAAACAAATAGGCGTCTGCTATTACCACCGCTTTTTGTTTTTAACTTTCAATAAATGGAATTAAAATTGTTTATTTTATACATATATAAGATTATAATAACATATATCTTACATATGTATATATATTTATTTTTAATAGTAAATTTTTGTAAAGAAAAATTCATTTGTTTAAAAATGGATACTTTTACAGTAATCTTCCATATACATTTCTAGTTTGAAAAAAATATTTATAAAAGGTTTAAAATATACTTGTGAACTATTATGTTTATTTACTTCTTTAAATTCATTTTTTAAATATTTGAAATTAAAATAAATCAAATGTATTATTTATCATAATATATGTTATATAATGCCCTATTATATTAAAATATTATATTATATTAAATTGATCATTTTAATACATTAATGAATATTGGTGATAAAACAGCTAATTTTTTCATGTAAAAATATTTATGAATATTTACTATAAGTTATAAATATATAAATATGTAAGCATATATTGTATAAAAATAGAAAAAATAATGATATTTTAAGAATGTTTCTACTAAATAAATTTATTAAAATAAAAATAATATTTATTACATCATAATTATTTACATGTAATATATATCAATATAAGTTTAATAATTTAATAATATAATTATGTTTATAAGAATAAAATATACTATATATTTATTATATTTAATATATAAAAGCATAATATGAAATATGATATAAAAGTATAACACTTTAAATGTACTTGCTTTTATTTATTAATAGTATGTATGAAATATACTTGTAAAAATTGTCAATCGTCTCTGAATAATACCTCATTGTTTGAAAATTCGTAACAAAATCCAGTCAGTTTACTATTGCCTATTGTACTTAAAAAATCTATGGTTTGACAACAAATTCAAGAATATGCCTTTATTTTATTTTCTAATGACCTTTTACGACCTTTTACTCGTACTACAGCTCCGATTTTTCAAGGTGGTCAAGTTGACCATCTCAGTACTTTCAAAAAATATCTCTAACAAAAATGCAAAGCAGGTTTACAATTACAATTATAATTACAATCAAAGTTTTCCAAATCGGTGAAGAATTTACTAAGAATCGTTGCGCAAAAAATTTCAAGTATAAGTTCTTCCAGCACCAATTTAATAGGCCACAGCTGTTAGACTCAAGAAGCTGATCTGCAGGATTCAAGGCGTTCAATTTACAACTGAACATCATTGATCCTGGGTCAACGCAACATAGCCAGCAGCTCGTGGCATGCAGTATGGCAGTCATTTACAACCGATTATCAGGATTGCGTGGAATAATTCCGCTCTTAACAAACGACAGGATTATATTTTCTATTAATCATATTTTTACTCATTATTATCAATAAGGCGGTTAGATATATATTTTCTATCAACATTTTCAAGAAAGATAATTTATAGTTATATATTTCACATCTACATTTTGAATAAAGGCAGCAATTTACAGTTACATACAAAACATCATAGGTTCGGTTTATAGCACCCACTGCTACCACTTCCATTCCATTATCTACCTCTCCCTCTTACTACCGTGCGGAGAGTTCACACTAGGTTAATTTCTGAACAATAATGTACAAAAAACTATTGCCTAAGCATCAATAATAATAATAATATTAAAACAATATGGATTACTGTAGAAATTAGAATAAATCTGAAAAGGATAGTAATGAACATGTATGATCACAAATGTAATTGTATCACATGTTATATGAGAAAGTAAGTATTTATGCGCTAATGATCAATTTTTAATTTTTTGATCTAAGAAATACAATAAATTTTTTAGAGCAGTCTCAATCCTAAAACCAAATATCGTATTATATCCTACTTAATAACTTATATTTTTATTAAATCATTATAAACTTATTTTATTAAAATTATATTAAACAATTCGTTGACTTATTAAACGATACATTTATTTAATATATAAATAAAAACTTTTTTATTACATTTTTTTATTTTCAAAATTATATAAAAATAATTTTACATAAAAATGAACTTAATAATTTAATGGGCTATGGTAAATATTATATCCAATGGAAATTAATTTGTTATATTAAATTAATATCTTTGAATGCACTCAAATTAAATTTGAATATTGTAAAAAATTTATTTTATGAATAATAAAAATAAAGAGCAAGTTGTTAACGTAACTGAGAAAATTATTTAATAATTTAAAATGGTTTGGTTAAGATTGTTAACAATTTAATTATTTTAATTTATTTAAAAATTCAATATAAAAAGTAAAATAAATTATGCTAAATATATAACTAATGATATATATACATTTTAATTATTTATAATTGAAAAAAGATTACTATATCGAATTTATATAAATTAATTTTTACTTAAACAATTTTAAATGAATTATAAGTTTACACCGATGAAAACATTGAAATATTTTATAATTAATAAGATATAAATTGTACAATTTGTGTAATGTTCGGTACTATGCTCTTCAAACGCTTGTTCTTAAAGTCAAAGCTCAGGCCATATAAACAAATAATTATATATAAGTAATAAACTGCTTTTCAATTTTATATAAAAATTATTGTATCAATGTTCAATTTGCAAACAATATATAAGCTGGTTATACATCAAAGACTGGAGGCCCGTAAGTCTCAGCGGGTGGTCCATAAGAGCTATTTAACTCAGCATTGATCGGTTTCGATGGTGATTTTTCGGTAGTACGTATAGGCAGGTTCTGAGCAAAAATGTTGTCGGCAATAGGACTTTCATTATTATATCTATGAAATTTTTGAAATTGCTTAGTGAAAGCAGGGAAAAATATTGTACTATTCGCGGTTACCGAATTGTGAAACAATGTGAGGGTTGCTTTCTTTTTTAACAACGCCTTCTGAGTTTTATTCACAGTACTATTAAATAGGATTGTTGCCGCGCCTGTTAAGAATGCATAAATATTTTATAATCTTTCAAAATATTAGAAAAAATTTAATTTCTTATAGAAAGTGCATGCACATTCATTATCGAATAAAAAGAAAAATTATTTTTTATAATTTTTTAATACGTGACATTAGTAGATTCTTTACTACTAAAATTTTACTATGTGATTTATATAAAGTCATAATTAATTTATAATCTTAAATTAAATCATTCCGATTTAAATCTCTTTTAATTGAGAAATCGTTTTTGGTAAATAATTTAAAGTTTAAAATTTAAACATTTTTTAAAAATTTAAAAATGACATTAACATTTTTTAAAATCTAAATTAAAAATTAAGTAACCAAATTATAATAACATAACTGTAACTTACTAAGCACATCTAGCATTTATTTTATTTTGTAAAAATGAAGTTATTGAATTAATATTATTTTCAATAAAGGAAAATAAATATGTAAATATTATTTGATTTAATATAAAAATAATTAGTTATTTTACAATTTCCAGGCTTTAAAATAAATATTATATTTAGATTTTAAAATGAATTAAGTGATTGTTTAATTAGTTTAATAAATTTGATATAAATGATAGTTAGTGAAAATATTTAAATTATCTATAATTCATTTTAAAATTATTCTAATTAAATTTATGATACAGTCGAAATAAAAAATAATATAAGGCATATTCAAATGGCATACAAAAAATAAATAAAACTTTCTATAAATCTAGTCATATTGATGAAAATACATTGCAAATAAAAAAGTTCTTATAATTTATGCTTATTATAAATAAAAACTCCTATTTGTTAAATGAAGTAAATTATTTGTTGAGTTTCCATATGATGTTATGACTTATTATATAAGAAAATCCGTAAAAATTCTATTCACCCTTAATACGCAGTTTATTTTTATAGAAATCCTTAGATTTTGTAGATATCTTGCCTACAACTTTATTCAGTTGAGCCCTTTTCATAGCAAAATAGTTATTCACCAAGGCAGATTTTGCGGTTTGGATTGTTGTAAACTTGGCATATTTTGCAGCAGCCACGCCATTAACTATTGATAACTTAATAGCTTTGAGTTTACTAATAAGATCCAGCTTGGTTTTAGCAGCTGATTTCATGTTATCAAAAACTGATTTCGTTTTCAATCCTATAGACTGATTTAAATCTTTCATAGCAATTTCTCCGTTACTCATAATCGTCTTAGACCCTTTAATATGTTCTGTCTTTGTATCTGTAATTTTTGTTACCGAGTTGATCAAGTCTTTCACGTCAATACTATGGCTGCTTACCAAACATAAAGTCTGAAATTCATTTAATTTCCTGATCTGTTATCAGTCTAATAGTATTATCATAACACTAAATTTCATAAAAAATAATTGCGTAATTTAAGAATGTCCTTTATTATCTATAAAATTATATTATAAATTGAATAAAATTAAATTATATAATAAAATTCAAATAAAAAACACATATATTTTAATAAACTTTATATTATAAATTCATAAAAATTAAACTTAAAAAAAATTTATTTATTTTATTAAAGATCTTTTTTTCAATTAAATATAAATGTAATTTTACCTACTTACATTCATTATAAAAAACATTTTTTAATCTTATCAAATAAAATAGTTATAATTTAAAATTATTTAATGGATTTTTAATACTATAATGTTTTGATAGAAATAATAAAAAATGATGTGTACCATAAAATCATTCCATACTACTTACCAAAAAAATAAACACTATAAAATACTTCATATTGAAAGGACTTTATAACACTCAATGTGAAAAATGATACGAGTTTGACTCAAAAATGTATTGCATTAGCTTTTATACTTTCCGTAGATAAAATTTTTTAAAAGAATTTACTTTCCCACACTTTCTATCCTTGAACTATTTCACTGATAGCAATAACTAAAGCTCATTATGAGTTTAGATATATATCAAACTATGACATTCCTTTGTTGCTTTCACATAATTTTCATATAATAAGAAAAACTCATTTTTAGGATTTTATGGATAAATGTAGATAATCATAATTTTTGTATTTACTATTAAATAAAGTACCCCTAATGAAAGTTAATTCTTAGGCAATCCATTTTCTATGTTCAGAAAACTGAACCTACCATGTTCAAAAAAAAGCGATTTTTCATAATGCATTACACAAATTTTTAAAATTATTATAATTTTCTACATTACATATAAAGCAATTATAACAAATTAAATAATAGAACTAAGATAATCGATTTAATATAAGTATAAATTATATTCATAAAATGTTATTCATAAAATAAATTACTTTTTAAATTACATTATTTATTTATATTTCATTAATTTATGAAAAATAAAATAATAATCATATTAGAATGATTAAAATATAAAAATAAAATGTTTCTTATTTATAGCATATAAATTCTGCAATTATATAATAAATAAAAATAAATTAAATGAAAATGTACATATATAAACTAATAATAATAATAAAATTTTGAAGAAATATGTTTATGATTTATCTAAATAATTACTAATAATAAATAATTGTAATCATCGATCAACTACATACTCTTTTTTGTCTTTTTCGTGTTATAAATATCTTTAAAAAATTATGGAATTAACGTACAAATTATTCATGTAATTAATATTCATAAAAATTATGAATTATAATGAAATTTTTATAAACATAATAATAGCTGTTTAAATATTTTGATAATAATAAATAAAAATAAAAATATTGTTTTTAATAATATATCATTAGAAATATTCAATACACATTTTTCAAATTTATCTTTTAATAATCATTAATAATGTACACGCTGAATTTATTTACTAATTAAAGATAAATTGTTAAATTATCTTTAACCTTTTGATTACTTTATTTTTATATTTTTATAAATTTTCGAAAACTTAAATGAATTATTCTTGTATTAATAAAATTAATGATTATCATTAGTGGATTAGGCAATCTCAATATATATTTAGAACTCATTGATTTCTTAATTTTCTATTCTATTATATTTTATTCAAATTTTAAAATTTTAAAATGATTTGAACCAAATTATAAGTTTTTTTCTATAGTATTTGTCATAATTTTTAATAATCATTTTATTTATAAAACAAACCACATGATTCTTTTTTCATGCCTCTTGATTTTAATGGATTCATATAGTCTTAGTTACACTTACTTCTAATAATAAATTTTACATTTTTTTACAGATGTATTAATAAAAGTTTTAAAATGTTTCATGTATTTCTTTATTTCTTTATTATGAAACAATATTCTTTTTATTTGGATTTATTTCTAGTTACAAATCAAAAATTGGATTAATATACATCGTTTATATTAAATATCTTCTGCTTAATTTTATTAATACCATGTAGCTTGCTATTTTTTACTTTCGAAACTGATATTATATTAATACATATTTAATTACTCGACAAATACTCAGACTCTAGCGGTCAATACAATATGTAATAATGACAAATAATTATACATTTTAATGCTGATATATTTTAGGATGAATTTATATGTAGGAGAAATTGTAAATATTAATTATTTAAAAAATAGAAATCGTTTAAAAATAATGAAATGAGCAATTTTCATTAAATTTTATTCTGCACAATTATAATTATAAAAATTATTTTAATTTTTTAGTTTATTGTTTTTAATCAGTCCTATATGCAATTATTATAGAATATAAAATTTAAATACATTATAAACATACATTTTTGAATAATTATATTGTATTACAATGTAATAATTATTAAAAATGTGATTAGAATATATAAATATTTTTATGTGATTATTTAGTTAATATCAATATTAAAATTAAAATGAAAAAAAACGTAAAATTTAAACAGTTTTATAAGCAAAGATTAATAAATATTTAATCGTGAAACTTGTTCTTATAAAATACTACTATTGATATTTTTAATTAAACCATATCATAATTTATAATTTAATTTATTTACAAGTAATTTAGTTTTATTTTATATACTGTCATTTGCATTAATAATAAAAATACTAATAAGACTATATAATATATAGATTTATTAAATTAATTAATTATTATTAAATAATTAGTTTGGATTAATTGAGCTTTTGAATTGTAGCGCTCCTAGTAACAAGGCTCCGCCAACCAGCGTCTCAGCCTTCACCCCTTTTACCCCTTACCCAAGCGGTCACACAAGTCCTTTCCTTTGTCTCTCAGCTAAGTGGAAAATTTCGTTAAACCCCCACCACTGTCGCCGACCTATCTAGTCCTCTTGCTATAAGATAGGACCGCAAGCTCGCGACAGCGAGAAAGTTACTCCGAGCTGTTCTACTTCTTCCGCCCGTCACGGAAGAGTCTCGTGCTCAGCAGTGGTCATACATCCGAGCGGCCGCGACGCCACGTCTCGACATAAAGTTAAAGAAGCTTCGTCCACACTGTGAGCGTGCTACTTGCCCGCTGTTG
>JAPYYT010002716.1:0-16195 GCA_030522565.1 Ceratosolen corneri | reverse complement strand
AGATAATTCAAGATTTGTAATATAAAATTGTAACAGCATTATAATTATACCACAACGTCTATAGACAGCATTAGATTTCAATACGTTAAAATAAACACCCTTTTACAGCATAACCACGCCAATTAGCCTCTGTTTCATTCTACCCGACTATCTCTCTTTCTCCACTATCCGCCTCTCCCTCCCTTCACCTGGGAGAGTGTTTTCTCGGGCTCAGTCCCGAACAAAGATTCTTTAGTCTTTTTTAATTATTCACTTTCGACTAATCTATCAACGGTAGTTTCTTTGCAATTATGAACGCTTATTATATAGTCGAATTAATGTTCCGTAATATGAGTTGCTCTATATTTTTCTTGTATAGAGTATGATAAAACGAGTGATTTTAATATTTTGAATTATATGTCCGAAATGACATCGAAATCGAAATCAATTATTGTATTTCTGATATAGTGGCTACTCTGCTATTTTATTTGTCTGTAATATGATATATACTTGTGTTGACGTATCTTCTACTTAGCTCTCGTGGGTTTAGACTCACTACCTAATCGAAAGACCTATTGATAGGAATTTAATCTGAGTGATATTTAAATCAAATGATGGTAAAGAATGGGGATATAATAACTGTTGAGCAATATTAATTGATCGTACTGTATCTAATTCTTTAATGAAATATCTTATACTGAAGTATGTAAAATATATGTGTTAGGGAATTTAACTCGAGTGTGTTTTCTCTCCAATATGTAATGCAGAGGTACAGATAATCAAAGGATGTTATTAACTGAACCGTTTTCTTTTGTTAGAGACTGAAAATTACATTTATTAAATAAGAAGTAGATAAATAGAATTTGAATAATTAGAATATATATATAATACGTAGAATGCTTCTAGTTGAGCGGATATGTAAATGGTGCTCCTCCCTTACATCTTGTGGAGAGTTCACACTCGGGTTAATTTCCGAACAGGTTGCAATTATTAAAAATATTGTAATTCTTTTTTTTACTCTTGAATAAAATAAGAATTGTTTTATAAAAAGGTATTTACAGTACATTTACGATTAATCTGTTTCTGATTCTGATACTTTTAAAGAATACGGATATGATAAATATATACATTTAAAAATTATCTTGTTTATTTTTATATATAGTTAATATTTCCATAATTGAAAGTGTTTGTGTATTATGACTGACAAAACTTTGTAAATAGTTAATTTGTTTGAATATCATTGTAAAACATTTGTCAATTATGTACTTTACAAGCTTAAGTTAATTGCTATTTTAGTCAGAGGTAACTCCATTTTTTATAATATCTTTGAGGTAACCAATTTACAACGGATTACTTCAATATACACTTCTATCATTTTTTCATTAAATAAATATATAATTTTAATCAATTCCTAACATCAATTCACAACTCGCAACACTTTTTACCTTCCATAATTTCAATCTCAATACATTTCATATTCAATGACTTTGATTAATAAACAATAATTAAAAACGTAATGAAAATAATTCCAAGACTCGATACTCTTTACTTTTACTTTGAAACCTATTTCTGCCCTCTTGTTTCCACTATCTGCCTCTCCCCACTCACACTTGAGGAGAGATTTACATATGGGTTAAAAATCCCAAACATAATGTAATAATTATAACATTCAATTTATATAAGTACTTTTATCCATTTGTTTAATAACTTATTCGAGTTTTATTATTAGTTTTGTTATTAAAAAACAATGTTAATTAAAAAAAAGAACTACGTAAATTAAAAATTTGAATTTGATTATTACAATAGTTTTAATCAACAAAGTAAAAAAAAAAATTTAAAAAGACTATCAATAATTGATTTTAAATGGTTTTTTAAAGAAAAAGTGCTAAAAATTGATGAACCTATGTACAGAAGCAACAACATTTTCTTTCCAAAGTATATATTATTTATAAGAGACAAATGCCTTCAAGATTAACAAATTGAAACGTTATCATTAAAATCATAAATAACATTTATATGTAATCCAATGGAATTTGTCCATTTAAATATGCTGCGTTTTATTCCTACTGCTTCTTAACATGCTATTTTATTGTATGTTACAAATAGAAATTTTATGTTTAATAATAAATAAGTTATTTTTCCAACTTCTTTTGTTTATGAAAAATAAGTCATAATTTATAAATATTAAAAAGAATTTCTTACCCAACATCCCATAAATATTTTCGAGCTAATGTATCTAAATAATTTCCTTTGATCATTGATGGAAATGTTGACATTGCAAGATTACACTGTCCTTTAAATACACGAGTAAAGCATTCTTTTTCAAATTCAGAAGGTTGTCCAAAATGAAATGTTCTTGTAACATCTGTTGTGCCATCAAGATAATGAGCACCAGCATCACATAAATAAAGTTCTTGATTATTTATAGGGACATCAGTATCTGGCGAAGACTGATAATGCACAATTGCAGCATGTTTTCCAACAGCTGATATAGTTTGAAAACTGGGTCCTACATATTTTACCTGTTCTCTGAAAAGGTAGAATATAAATATATTTAAAGAAAAGAACTATCATTTTATTATGGCATATAGATATTGAAGAGCACCCTGTAGAAAAATCAGTATTTGCTTTTTTATAAATTACTTAATGAAGATTATTATGAAAATCCAAGATATTATATATGCATAAGTAGGTTTTAAATAATTTAAAAAATTTGTTTAATTAATATGATCATTTTTAATTTTAATTGAATTGATAAAAAATTATTTTACTTATATGTATTTTGTTATTCTTATAATATATCAGCTCCTTTTCTAAAATAAAATATGGGCACTATTATATATTTATTACATTAAAAATTTTGTACATAATTCAAAAAATTTTCAGAAGGAAATTATTTGCCTTTATGTAATCTCTATTTTTTTTATATACTACAAATTTTAAATCAAACATAAAAATTCTTTCAAAATGCAATTACTCACTTAAAATTTAATATTTTCATTCCAAATTTTAAAATTAATCTTATAGTGCATTAGAAAATTATATTTTTCATCTATTTCATTATTATATTATATATGAAATCTTCATTATCTATTTAAATATCATACAGTTTAAAAATGCAGAATTCGAAGTTTAAATAATGACTAATTATTTTACTTCCATAATCTTTACTTGGTTATCAATTTTTAATTAATAATAATATACTATATTATGTATAAGATTTTTTAATCTAAAAGTTAATAGTTTAATTATTATTTAATGTATGTAGGCTTACTTACAACTCTGAAAATTTCGATTGGCGATTTAAACTGTTACTTAATCAATTTAAAATTAAAAAATTTTTTATCAAAATCTTACCATATTTTATAAATTTATTAAAGGTAAAAAAACACTAATTAATATAAATAATTAATATCGTTTATAATGTAAAAATCTTTTATACCGACAACATAAATGATTTTTTTGTTTCATTTTTAAGCATATTAAATTATTATCTCTCTTTCTCTCGTACTATTTCTTTTTCTGTAGTATGCCAGTATAATTAAAATAAAGAAAATATATCATTTATTGTATTCATTAAGATTTGATGAGTTCACTTTGATACGAATTCTCCACATAAAATAAATAAAATAATTAACAAAAATTCTTAACAAATAATATTTATAAAAATGTATTATTTACAGTTAAGTATTTTATTATTTTCGAATTTTAAATCATACATTATATAAAGATATATAGTCGAACATTTATATGGTAATATAAAAAGTAATAAACTGTTATTGTAGTAATATAAATACTAATTATAATTATGAATAAAGTTCAATTTGTAATGTATAACATAAAGTTTAAAATCATATTAATATTACAATTATAATAAATTTATTACAGATATTGTTTGTTATAGATGCACTGAATATACATACTTTCTAAATTTTTCAAGCTGATCTGCACCTGAGAGTTCAGTTACAATCGAGTTACTATTTGATTCATTACTAATCTTATTTTCTAACCATGAAAAATATTTTACAAGAGCAATAGCATCTTTAACATGTGCTAATTTCATTCCAAAGATTTCTGTATCATTCTTTACTAATTTCATCAAACTTATTGGTGTAACAGCTATATGAGTTGTTACTGAATTGCAAACACGATGCAAAGCGTGGCTGGAGTTACCTGATATCCAAACTTTATTATTGTCATTTAACGAACAAAGTTGCTTTAAAAATGGAATTACATCACCATATGAATGCAATATAAAATTAACATTCTCTTGAATTAATTGTTGTTTTGCATCTGAAGTTAACCTATCTTCATTTAAAAATATGTGAACTTGTTTTGAATATAAAATGACATATGCTAAAAACACTGGATTATATGGAATATCTGAACCTCTCCAATTAAGTAAATAAGCTATTTCATCTAAAGCTGATACTACAAGAATTGTAACTTTATTTTTTTCCATTGATTGAAAGCAATCTTTAACTTTATTTCCAGATATTTTACCAGAATAAACAAATTGATGAGGAACTATTTTATTCAATATTTCATGTGGTCGACTATCGTTCCAAATTTCATCAATTAAATTTCTTTCAATAGGTAGTAAAGTATGTCCAGCACTTCTTAAACTATTTTGTAAGAGAGTCCAATTAGTATTACTAAGTAGATTAGGATCAGCACCTACTATGGAATTTGAAGGTAAGTTGGAAATAAGCCATTCATCTAATGATGGTGTGCCAATAAATCCTTCTTTCATTAGTATCCATGAATCAAGAGGATTCAATTCTGTAGCAGCTTGAGTAAAGTATCTACCATCAGTCCAAAGTAAAGCACTGTCATAAGTTATAACAGCTGTACCTAATGAGCCTCTAAAGCCTGATATGTACTGTCGTCTTTTATCTCTTTCTCGAATGTATTCAGACTGATGTGCATCATCTGAAGTAACTATGTAAGCTTGAATTCGCTTATTATCATAATCGGGAATGTTCATCATAAGTTTTCTTAAGTATGATAATTTTTCTAACCCAGATTTAGTGGCCATTAATATTTTCCTGAAAATTAAAAATATATAATATGTTAATGTCTTGCGTAAAAAATATACGTTAAAATATATTGTATCATTATATATTATTGTGTAATATATTATTGTGCAACACTACATAATTTACTTTGTTAGACAGTATTAGCAAATACAAATAAATATGTTAAGATTCAAGAAAATAAAATTTGAGTGAAATATAGTTAAAATTAATAATAAAATTATACCAAAAAAAGTTTCCTGGTGAAGGGATAGACTTTCTTCTAAGATTTTTATATAATTTTGAAACCAAGTATTTTAAAAAGGTAACTACAAATATACTGAAAATTATTAAAGCATAAAATGAAACTAACAAAACAATTATTAATAAAAGATTATCCTTTAACGCATTAACTTAATTATTTATAAATCTTCAGGATAACTCTTTAAACTCTTGAGAGTAAAATAAAAATACAATTGATATATGAAGGTGTATGGATCTACAGAATAATCATGTGGAAAATGAGGCCAACTCTGGTTTTTATTAAAAAATTCTATTACAAATGCAGTTTCTGTAAGTATATGTAGATACTTGGAATCAAAAAGTATCAGTATTTTGATAATAATATAGATATACATTCCTATGTTGAAATAGCATTAGATGTGATTTTTGGCATAATATAAAAAATATGACTATATAAACGTATATATATATATATAAATTAAAAGCTCATTAAGTTTTAACATTAACTTCCATATAAAAAAATCGAAAATTACTATCCAATTATACAGATAAATTGTAGAACATTTGTAGCTATCATGGATTTGAGGTAATAAAACAGACCAAGTTAATAAGTAGAAAAATGCTAATGAAAATAAATGGATTAGTTCTAGTTCACACACTATATTTTATTTCTATTACTAATTCTATTACAGATAGTTTTTTATAATACTATTTTATATAATCTGTCATATGAAAAGTTTTTATTTTTATAATTATATGACCTTAACATGAATTTTGGAATATTGATATTCCATTTGTAATAAATAATTTTGTATCTTAATATAAAGACAATTATAATGGTTATGATACATTATTAGAAACCTTAATTGCAATGGCTTACTATATATTTGTGGTCGATTTAAATTTAAGTTGATTAGATTTATATATAGTAAATATAAAGAAAAAATTTTCAAATATAAATATGATTATAATACATAAAATAGATATACTATATTGAATTACATGACTTATACTGTGCATATTAAATGCATATTTCTTTTGAGAAATATTAGTTTCCTTTTTAATAAAGAAATTATAATTCTTCCTTTTTTACTTTATAAATAACTTATATGTATAATAATAATTTAGAATTTTTCTGTGTAATATGTTAAATGATCTTATTAAAAATCTTTTTATCCAGTCAAATAAAAAAAAATTAAAATATCTATTTACATTAATTAATCAAATTTTACCATAGATATTAACTTATGAATAATATAAATCATAATACAATGTAATTTATTTATGATGTTATAATAAAAGCAAACTATTTAGAATAAATTATTTGGATACAAAATTAATTGGACTTTTAATAGTACCTCACATGCAATCTGAAAAACTGCAATGTTATTTAAAATGTTTTATTTCATTGCATTTGATAGAACTTACTTTTATTTATCTTTTTTAAAAATATTTCTTAATTTAAATTACTATTTAAGTAGTATATGATTACTAACCTGAATTAAAAAACGTGAATACATTTAACAAAGAGAGATTATTCATCTACAGAGAGACAATTTCTTCATTTACAGGTAAAACTTTATATAAGCATATATAATGCAACTTATAAATAATATTAAAACATTATCAAATGAGAAATTATTTTTAACATTTTTGCTGTAATTAGAATTGAATATTTTTTATTGAAAGAATTTTTCTTTTGAATTCAAACTATTTAGTAAATTTTATAAAACTGTTTTAAAGTGTTACATTGTATAAATTAGAAAAATTAAGACATTAAAATTGTATAGAAAATATTAATCCTATCTATACAAATTTTATGCTAAATTATATATAAAAACATAAACTATGGTATGGTAAAATCTATAAAATACTAATTTTTATATAATTATGATAAAGTAATTTTTGTGTATTTATTATTTTTAATTAAAAACTAAAAATTATTTATTATTTTTATTCATAATTATATATTAGAAATACATAATCATTTTCATATAAAATAAAAAATTTTAAACAGACCTAATATTTAATGTTTGAATTTCAAAAAAGTATTGTATTTCAAAATTTTGTTGAATTGAAATTAATAAAAATAATAATTAAAAATTGTTCAAAATTTAAATTAACAAAAAGGTTTATGTGGTCATTAAAAAGCACTTAAATATTAAGTATTGTATCATTTCAAAATTACTCAAGTTCTGGGCTATCATTGAAATGTTATGCTAAGTGTATAAAAATAATAATTAATATTTCAACTAAAAATTTACTTGGTTATATTTCATATTTTAAATTCATAAATACCGCAATGTTTTGTATAAGGTTATTCAATTATATATTTACATATTAAATTATACAAAATTCATTATTCATTTTTATACACATTAATTTATAAAAAGATATTCAGAATTTTATTTAAATGTTAATAGTATAGAAATGTAGAGTACATACCAATAGTATAATATTTAGATTATATTCTTGTTTTAAATTGTAGCTTTATTATATTTTATATTCTTGTTAGTTTTATTATTTAAGCCACGTCAACTTTATAGTCAGTCACGGCATCTTTTATTTCATTCAAATTTAATATCAAAATATTTCTGTTTTATTCCACATTATTAATGGAAAACAAATATTTTTCAGTTTTATCGTTTCAAAATTATTTTGAAATATATCCAAATTTGTTAATGAAATGATTAGGTAATAATAAAATTTTTATTTTAATAATATATACGTGATAAATAAAAAATCACTTATATAATTAAAAAATTATTTATTAATTAATGCAAAGAGGATGAAACTACTCATCTCAAAAATGATTTTATTGCGATACAAAGTGCGGTTAAAAATCCCTGTTTAAAGTAATTGTAGATTTTAATCATTGTTTATATGATTATAACGTGGAATTAAGAGTGTAACCTAGTGTAGGCTTATATTACTTTAGATGAATGATAGGCGTTAAACTTTAAAGGATAGAAATAAAGGATTTTGCTTTTTTCCCTTTTTGTAAAAATATAAAAAAATACTATTAATTATATTCATTAAATTTTTATTGCAAATATATTTGTTAATATCCATATTTATACAAAATTTAAATAGATTTTTTTAATTTCTATTTATTTTTTTTTGAATGGTTATATTTTAACAAAAAAATTAATAATTTTAATTAAAGTATATTATTGTCTATCTAAAATAATTTCGAACTAAGAGCTGTAATTATCATTTATCATCGCGTATACAAATTAAAATTTCTATTAAGACTAGTATAGTAAATACAAACATAGAAAAATTTCGATAGAAATTCAAAGTATTATTATTTACGAATTATTATTATTTTCACCAATCAGTAAAATACTATAATTATAACGGATTAATAAGTATTAATGTTAACTGTAAAAGAAGAACATTTGTCTGAAAAATCTATTATATAAATATAATATTTATCAAATAATCTATATTTTGGAGGTATAGTTGGCAAGTAATAAGGTTTTTGTGCTCCAAGCCTTGGTGTTGTAAGTTGTAATAAGACACAACTTGGATGTTGCAAACGTTACTGAAACTCTTAATTCGTTTTAATGTTTAGACTTAGACTTATACTTAGACAGATAAGTTTCACTACTGAATCTAATCATGTATTGATCCAGGATGAGATGGTGTATTGCATGATATTCTACAAATTGTTGTTACTCTATTCATAAAGAATTGTAACAGAAAGAACTCTAACAGGATCTCTAGCTTCGTATTTTATGAGTTAAATATGTTTTAATCAATTGTTTAATTTTTACCTTTTGGATAGATCTAAGTTTTTCTTTTAATCGTACGCATGCATTGAATCCTGTTATTGTTTGTTGATATCTATTTTTAAACATTTTATAATTGTAAGTATACTTACGACCTTTTGCCCATCTCAAGATTCTATATTCTTCATAAGTTTTTTCTATACCTAAATATGAACATGCAAGTTGACTTGGATAAAGTTTGTCTCTTTTAATCTTGCATTTTTCTTTTCAAAATCTTTTGTGTTTACCATGACAGTTAATAAAGTTTACAAATTTCCTTAAGGCTTCCTCACTTAATATTTATATTTTAACATGTAGTTCAGTAGTACTTAATGCATGCTTAAACAGAGGTCTTGTTTTCTCAATTCGTTTTTAGTACTGTGTGGGATTATACCCGCGTGTAATTCTCTCTCCAATTTATGGATGAAGGGAGACGTATAGTGGAAAGAGGATGATAGAAATGAGTTTCAAATATACAAGTCGCGAGGGTGATGTGTTTGGAATGTAGTTTATTGAATGAGTATAAAGCAATATATTTAAGTGTGTACAAAATGTGACAAGTTTAGATATAAGCAAATGTATAATAGTAGCGGCGATAAATTGAATAGATTTACAATATGATTGAAAATGACAATTATCACGGATCGGGGGGATGGGGCAAAGACGCGGCTGCAGTCGCAACAGTATGACTCCGAAGGTGAATGAAGTGAATTACACGTACTTGCCATTGAGGAGAAATAAATGGGGGTGTAAAGATAGGTGGGATAATTATTGAAATAGTAAAGCCTGTTACGGTATTATCAGATGCACGTGGGGGAGGTTCACTGCGTGGAAATAATAAATAATAAAGATTTATATATTTACACAAATCTGGAAATGCCTGGGTAATGACGCTTCCGTATTAATGCTTCCGTATTGAAATCCGCACTGGGTAGGCGTAATACTAAATGTACTAATTACTATCTTCTAGTGAGATGGGGGTCTCGAAGCGGGAGACGAACTGCAGTCTATTGTCGAGATGTTTACTGCTGCATCTTCCATGCGGTCGTATTTATATATCGGGTATCCCTTCTATTGTTGTGTTGGGAGTGATGCCGGGTAGGTTAGAGGGGGAAAAGAGTGCTGCGAAGTCAGTTACTTATGAACATTGCATTTAGCGTTTGTAGATAGGGCAATGCTAGGGTCGATAAACATAAAATAAATTTCTAAACGTAAATACAATCGAAGAGAGTTTCGTTAGCGAACGGAATCTCGAACAAGTAATAATTACTATACTGTTTTGTAAATATTTTAACCAAATTTCAAAAGAAGGATAATCTTTTAACCCTCGTTCGCAATTTTTCAGAAATTTATAATTTTTACTGGTGTTGTAGGGAGATGTATTTTATCTTCTAATAAAAATAACCACGCTTTAGATGTTAATGGATATTCATAACTCATATTTTCTCTGCCAAGCCGTAATTGATTCAGTTCATCTGTATTATGAAATTTTGATATAAGTAATTTATGGAACTTCATAGTCATAAGGATTTCTTGTCAGATTCTTTTGGAATAAATAAACTTCATTTTCATCTTTTTCATCTGTTTGTTACTGTTCATTGTTATTGTTATTGCTTTCGATGTCTTTAATTAACTTGATATGTTTATATTGATCTGATTAATTTCCAGGATTATTTTTAAGCTCTAGATTTTCATCCTTTTAGTTTTTGTCGATTTCAAAGACTTCATGTTAGGACGTGTTATCAAGGAAATGTCTTTTGTGAATTTTATTTTTTAATTTTTTCTCAATTGTATCTTCAAGGATGACCGTATTCATGCAAAAGTCTTTATAAGGTAATTTAATTGGCCAATATTCTTTTATAGGTTCATGTTTCTTTAAAATTTGAGTAAAAATTAAGTCATTGTAGTTAGTTTCTGTGTTGATTCTTCTTTCAAGTCTTTCATTTCAACTTGTCTCTTTTTTATAGATTCTATGCGGATCCATTGCGATTTTACTTGATGAACTCATCTACCCGAAGCTTGAGGAATATCCTGTATCTTAGTTTGATGCCATTGCTTATTACTTAAATAAATTAATTCACTATTTAAAAAATATTCTTGTCTTAGATTCAAACTTCAGCTTACAATTAACCTTTATTTTTTATTTTATGTTACATTTACTAATGCATAGAATTTTTTCTGATAGGATAAAATAATATCCCTTAATGAAGTAGTAATCATACTCACAATTTTTATTTTTTAATGTTGATAATTTTAAATATCGTTCGTTTGTTAATTTGCCATGGCGCTGCAGTCTCTTTCATTTTCTGTAGTCTGTTTACTAAGGCTCTGTTGCAGTCTGTTTTATATACTCTGTCTCTGTCCTATCTACTATCCGATTCGAAGGACTAAATGTTTGGATTTTAACCCGTTTGAAGTGGGGAAGCAGACATTGGAAACTAACAGCTAATATGTTTCATATAGAAGTATAAATAATAAATTTGAAAATGTTAAATAGTGGAATTTATTAATAATAATTGTTTAAAGAAATTGACTATTTTAATTAAACTGTGGTTAGGTGTTGAATACAAATCAGTGATGTATTGAAAATAAGTGATTATTCTTCATTATTAAATTAACTATTTATGTAAAATGTTGTTAAATCTAAATCGTTGATGTCTTGAAACTAAGATATTGCATTTGATTTATTGAATTTACCATTTAATTATATTATAATTTTTTTTCTGATTTTCAACGCTACTAACCATTGTTGTTCGAGTTGCGTAAGAAATGCGCCTGATTTCGATTTTAATAATTTAATTAAATTATTAATTCTTTATTATTTGATATTTAATAATTTAATTAAATTATTAATTCTTTATTATTTGATATTTAATAATTTAATTAAATTATTAATTCTTTATTATTTGATATTTTTAATAATTTAATTAAATTAATTATTCTTTATTATTTGAATAGAATTTTAAATGGTAACAGCAAATAGTCGTAAATTATTTGCTGTACAATTACTCAAATCTATATATTCTTTCTTTATAAATACCCTTGTATTTATTTAATCTGCTTAATTAAGTTCAGTTATATAAGAATGTATATCTAATACCGATTCTCAATTTCAAGTTACATAAGAATATATATCTAATACCGATTCTCAATTTCAAGTTATATAAGAATGTATATCTAATACTGTTCGGCATTTAACCCGTGTGTGAATTCTCTCTCCAAGTTACGAACGGAGAGAGACGGATAGTGGAAAGAGGATGATAGAAATAGGTTTCAAAGAAACAAGTCTTCGGAGTTATTTGTGCGTTTATGTAGTTTATTGAATAAATATTGAAGCAAATTATATACAAGGTGAAATGAACTTAGAGGTGATTAGATTATTATAATAATTAGAAAAGGTATTGAATAATTTTATATTGACACTCGTTTAAGAGTCTTAAGAGGAATGAGGGGAGGGGTTATCTCTGACTATTCAGCAATTATTTAAATTCTGTGTGAGATTTTGATATCACAAAGAAAGGGGCGGGGGGCGAAGACGTAACTGCAGTCGCGACAACATAACTCCTAAGGTGAATGCACTAAATTATATGTACATGCAGTTGAAAGAAGAGGGTTTAGAGATAGGTGGGATAATTATTAAAGTAATAAAGTCTATTGCGGTGTTATCGGATTGCATGTGGGGGGAGATTGAATACATGGAAATAATAAATGGTAAAGATTAATATATTCACACGATTCTTGAAATGCCTGGGCAATGGCGACAATACTTCCGTAACGGTGGCCGTGCTGGTTAGGCGTATACTTAATGTAATAACTATCATCTTATGAGATGGGGGTCTGGCAGTCTTGTGTCTAGATATTTACTGGTTAGTTTTTTAAGGGTCAAGTCGTATTCAGAAGTAACTGCCGCGTCTTACATGCGGTCGTATTTATGTTTCAGGTGTATTTTCCATTTTTCTGTAAGGAGGGGTTACAGGCAGATATTACTTTACCATTATTTCTTAAATATCATAGGTTAGCTAAAATATGGAGATTTCTAGTTGTAAGGAGAGTTTAGAGAGGAATAGGAGGGGAGGTCAGACGAGCTGCGAATCAGGCGCTTATAAAGATACATTTGACATTTCTGGACTAGGCAATGCCATGATCTGTTAATACTGACAAAGTTTCTAAACGTAAATATTATAGAAGAGAGTTTCGTTAACAAACAGAATCTCGAACAAATACCTATTCTCAATTGAAAGTTATATAAGAATGTATATCTAATATCTATTCTAATATAACATTTACTGATTTCTTCTTTTTAAATCAGTTGAGCATCTCGAGTCGTGAGTATTAATAATCTATTACTTATTTAGTATATTATTATTCATCCAAGAATTATTTTTTACTTATTATATGATAAATCACGTCTTTATTAAACAATAAACTATAGCTTGAAGATATTTATTTTTACTCCTAATTCGCGTGTTTTAACTTCTAGTTATTAAGTGAGAATACTACCGGCGATGACTTTTGTGCGTACATTTATGTTTTGAAAACTCGGTTTCTTAAAATGGACAAAGGCAGATAGATCTTTATTGTGAGAATCTAAGGTCGATACATTATGTTTATCAACTGTTTATAGTGCAGCGTAGTCAAACGTCGCTGTATTAGCCATCTTTCTGAATTAGACTCGACGGGGATTGAGGGGCGTAGAACGTAAGTTGGAAAGATTAAAGCTTTTGTTTTGAAGTCTCATTCAACATTCAGGGAATTTTGATCATTCACAATATTTATAATAGAAGTCTAGCGTTTTATATTATTGTTGTTAACTGTGCTAAGCAGCCTAATATATATAGTATAATATAATAATATAATATGTAATATATAATAAAAAGAAATTTTCAAACATAAGGTGAGGTCATTATCCTAAATAAATAGTCTAAAAAGAATAAATACCTTGAAGTAAGACCTTGAAATAGAACAATTTTCTACTATATTAGTTAATTTTCATATAATCTTGAAAATACGTTTTACATATATATATATATATATATATATATATACGTATACATAGTGTTCGGGAATTAAGCCCGAGAAACATTCTCCCAGGTGGAGGGAGGGAGAGGCGGATAGTGGAGAAAGAGAGATAGCAGGGTAGAATGAAACAGAGGGAAATTCGCGTGGGTAATGCTGTAAAATGGTGTTTATTTTAACGTATTGAAATATAATGCTGTCTTTAGACGTTGTGGTATAATTATAATGCTGTTACAATTTCGAAATACAAATCTTGAGTTATCTTAATATTCAGACATGAATTGATAGCGTGATATCTTTTAGTGAATTTACAAATATGTGTATCGTTCCATGGTTTAATTAAAGGTTACTTATTTCCAAACGGACGCAATAGGCAGGCGTAAATTGCTTCTCACGACGCATGGAGTGATGTTAGGTGTTGTATGATAATGTGTCGATGTAGTCCACACTACAGTAATATTCAGGCGTAAATTAAATCTTACCAAGCATGGACTTGTTGTGACCCCCTTGGTCAGCAGCGTTTACCTGCTGTTGTATTGCGAGCTCGTTGGATAATTCCACTCGTGCTTCTTCGCCCCCTTCCTTGTTTTATCTTGAATGAGTATTGGCGGCCATCTTTCCTTGGTCGCGTTGAATTTATAGCACAGTCCAGCGCTCGTTGCTTCCCTCACAGTGCTTTCCTTAACCTTTCTTGAACCTGATACCTTGTGTGCACTGATCGCGGAGATACCCTACACTTATCACAACTTTGTATTGAGAGCTCACTGGTCAAAGAATCTATACTATGATTCTGAAGACCATGCGGAATCTGCCGCGGAGCCTGAAGCCGCAGTACTTAAACTTTTCACCCCGCTCCATGCGGGGGAGGACTTTTCTAGCACATCGATGAGAGTCGGAATTTTTGGTGATTGGTTGACAACTAATTATTCAGTTATCATTGGTGCCCTTTGCCGTTATTGTTACTGTCCCATTAAGTGGTGGCGGTCTCGAAGCGGCAGTCGGCCGGCCGCACGTCGGGGCGCCGGATCGACGCATAAGACCTTTTCCCGACGTCTCGGCCCGTGACATCGGGTTTACACTTGATGTTTACACTATACAAAATATGCATCTATGCTTTTATAAACAGTTCGTACGATATTTGAAGCTACGCGTTAATGCTTGGAAGGATTTGTCCGGTACTTTATGACACGCGCCTTGCAGAGCAAATGGTATTCGTACAGACCATCGAAGACCATTTGAGTACAATGCAAGGATAACTCGACCGTTTCAAAACACTGTCAACTCAAAAATATATATATATGAAATATTACTTCAAAATTCGTTGCTCTTTGGGGGCATCTGGCAATCATAAATATAAAAAACGTTCAAAGAAAAAGTAAAGAAACAGTATTATTATTGACCCTTTTTTTTCTATTCGGTTCTCGAACAACATAGGCATTCTTGAAGTGCATTATAATTCCGTTATCTAGAAATTATTTCGTCACATAGTATTAAATTTTACATCTTTTATCTTAATTTATCAATTGCTTTATTAACAATTGAGCAATCCTTAGAAGTCCATCTTTAATATCAACTTTTATTTCAAAAAGTAATTATGATTTTTTATTTAATTAAATTTTTTTATTTTGTCATAGATTATTTTGTTTATTTTTAAATAATTTTCTTTCTTTTTTAATATATCTCGTACATGCGTTTATTTATTCCTTTAAATAATTCTCAAATATTTATATTTTAATATTACAAATTGTTTGTGATTCCGATAGAATCTCGATCGTCTCTGTTCGGAAGTAATTCGAGTGTGACTCTTTCCAAGTCGGTGAGGGAGGAGAGGCCGGCTGTGGAAAGAGAGAGAGATAGCAGGATTGAAATAAACTTAGATGAAGATGGTGAAGCTAATACTGTAAACTGTCTATCGAAAATATACGAAAATGATAATGTCTCTTAATGTTCGGGATTGAGCCCGAGAAAACACTCTCCCAGGTGGAGGGAGGGAGAGGCGGATAGTGGAGAAAGAGAGATAGTCGGGAAGAATGAAACAGAGGCTAATTGGCGTGGTTATGCTGTAAAACAGTGTTTATTTTAACGTATTGAAATCTAATGCTGTCTATAGACGTTGTGGTATAATTATAATGCTGTTACAATTTTATATTACAAATCTTGAATTATCTT
>JAPYYT010002715.1:0-10238 GCA_030522565.1 Ceratosolen corneri | reverse complement strand
CCGCCCCCCCTCTCTCACTTGCCCACCCGCCCTCGCGCTCAACGCGCTCTCTCGCTGTCCGATCGACGAGCTTCTTCTTTTTCTAGTCGCCCGGGGGCTCGGGGAAGTCGATTTACGGGGAATCCGTCCCCGCTCGGCAAGCGTCTACTAGGAAAAAAGCGGAGTTTCCAAGGCTTGACACTGCTCCGGGCTCTCGCACCGAGTGCTCGTGCTCTCGGGATCAGGGCCCACCTGGACACAAGTCCTCTCGACGGGCACTTTCGCCGTGTATGTCCGAAGCCTTCCAGCGTGACCCTTGATTTATTTTACACGCCTTGTCATTGAATTAAGCGCTCGGGCGAGCCGTGGGGCCCCGCTCCTCGCTCGCGTAGTTCCGCAATTTTAGCACAGATGTCCATCGTCGCGAGTGCGAATTGCGCGCACCAAGCTGTTGAGGGGGACGTGACAGGATGATTCTCGTCGCCACTTTTCTCATTTGAAAATTGTTCCCAACGGATTTATCGGCGAGCGAGCGATTAGACGCGGCCCTCCATTCATCTCGCGCCCATTGAATATTCTTTACCGCGGCTTTTAAGATCGGATTTTGCCATGACTTATAGAGAATGTACGTACTTATTGAAATTGAGAAGAAATTGCAAAGTGGCAGCTTAGCATTAGGTAATTATTGAGGCTCTTTTTTTTTTTATCGTGGCGATTTGTACGTTTGGCGCGAATGCCGGGAAGGAATTGGTATGTACATGGCAAATAGATAATCGTCTGTGAATTATCGTAAGTTCGAGCTAATTGAGTAAAAAATACTTTACGTATGGGCTCCTCGGCTTCTAACTAACCTAACATTTTTGCCTGTCAATCTTCACGAACACAGTTAGTTTCTATTGGGCAGGTCAACGATCATAAACAATTCATTATAGCTAATGGTTAATTTTTAAATAACTTATCATTGTTAATAGGCAGTTGTTAATTAATGAACGGTAAGCAAGAGGAGAATGCTATTATTTTGTTGCCTAATTTTATGTCTCATTGTCCAATTTTGCAATTAATATCTTTTAACGACCGTTTTATTTAAAATAATATCGAAAATTTATAACTCCATTGTTTCGTCGAACAATGCTTCGTGCACAATTGAGATATATTATTTTAAGAAATTCGTTCGACCTTTATTCGAGGAGGCATATTAATAGAGGATATGCAAATATGAGTAGACAAAGTAATTGAAAACACTAAGGAAGAGTCGCAGTGACGAGGGCAAAGCGGTTGCACAAACAATATCTTTTTACCTTTAAACTTATGAATTGAATAGTCGTTGTAAAATAAAAATATAAAATTAATAATTCATTTTTTATAATTAAATTGCTCCAAGTATGTTCATAGGGTAATGTTGAAAATATTGAAAAATTCTTAATTATTATCGAATTATAAACAGCTTTGAAGTTTATATTTAATATTATTTGTGTATTATATAAATATTTCGTTTTCACATGCCTGAGATTATAAGGATCGTCAATCGAAAAACATCGTGACTATTTTATTTAGAATTTTATTTAGCAATAACAACTACTCAATTTTTAATTTAATACGAATGCTTTTACGTGAAACCAAATAAATTCAAATTTTCCGAATTAATCTATTTTTTATTCACTTTTTTATAATTAATTTTCCACTAGTCGTTTATTGTGGATTTGCTTAATAAAAATATTGTAATTTTAATTCTATTGATTTACAATCGCACCATTATAACTTTAAAATCTTAGTTACTCATTAATATTTGCCAAATTATATTTATCAAATGTCGTTACAACATTTGAAAAATAATCATAGCACAGAAGGAATTCTAAAAAGTGAAAAGGCCTTTCGAAAGTTTAAATAGTTTGGGGCAATGGAAAATAATTTATTTAATTGAATATACAATTGAAGGAAGTTATTGCAGAAAAGATGGATAATGGTGTTAATAAAACCACTTTTTAAGGCCGCTGAATTCCTTATTAGAGTAATGCGTCGATTTATTGAACTTTCGTTTTACTCGTTTAAGGATACTTGACATACCTGAGTACTTAGAAAGACTAGTCGTTACTTTCTTATATACAATTATCGTAACTCCATTTATATCTACCATTCCTAACATGAAATCCAAATGTATTTAGAAACTATTTAAAAAAGAATAATAAACTAAAGATCATGATAAATAGTACTGAATTTCTTTAACTGTAAATACTATCTTTTTCTAAATAAAAGCTGCATACTGTAATACCTTGCAAATAATGTTTTTTCAATATTTCATTTTAAAGAACAAAATTATACGCTCAAACACGATAAAGTTATTATTATAAAAACTTTAAAAATTTAAGTAGCTTTTGTAAGGTGTTAATTAAATTAGGATTGAATCAGTGGTGAATAGAAGTGTAAAAATTGCGCTGTAAATACTTTTCGCATTTTTTAAGATAACGCCAGTTTTGAAAGATAAACAAAAACGTTACATCCAAGTTATGTTTTTATGAAGAATCATTATTTTTAAGTTTTTATATATCTTTGTATTTTTGAAATTTACAAATTTTATTCTGATGCACTTGATTTTCTTTAAATAATTAAATACTAATAAAGAAATGAAATTTTTTTAATGAAAGATAAACTTTTTTTATTACATATTTAATCAAAATAAGAAATTGGAAAAGATTAATCATCTGATTAATCTTATCATAACTGATAATAAATTTCTTATTAAGCTTATCAATAAATTATCTTTCATATTATTTGATAGTCAATTTTGTGATTATTTTATTGACATCATTTTGTAATAAATAATATATTAGAGGTAATTATAAATGATTGAATTATTCCAGTCACATTATTAAATATATGTGTGAATAGTTAATGTTTCTGCATTAAAGACATAATATTAAGTATTTACATAAAAGTTTAATATCAAATTATATTTGTATGGAAGCAAAGAAACAATAATTATTTGAAGAATTGATTCGTTAATTTTTTAATTTCAGACAGATCTTAAAAAAATGTAATTAATAAATTATTGTTTTACGCGTTAGTGTTATAAAATTATTTTGAAAATGCGAAGCTACAAACTAGAATTTTGTAAATTACTTTCAAGTATTTAGGTATTTTCCATTGGAACAGTTTCAATAACACAATTTGAATTTAATAATTCATAATTCGGATATCAGAACATTAAGTAGATATTCACAATAGAGTAAAAATATTGATTTTAATAACTTCATTCATATAGCGACTTACTATGCAATCAATAACATTTTATGTAACACGCTGATTAATCTTATGTGATAAATTAATTATTCATTCATTTGTGATAAAAATGGAAACAAATTTTCAATTCACATTCATAATCATTTTTTACTTCCTATGACTTCATTTATTTTAATTTAATTAAATTTCAATCTAATAATTAGCAGATACAAATTTAATACTTGACATATCTAAGATTATAAACTTTTATTTCTAATATCACCTACATTATTTTCAAATTTATATTGTAATTTATTTTATCTCTATAACAGATACAGTAATTCAACTTGTTATCAAAATAAAATAACTTTAATTTTGAAAGAATTTATATCATTTTACGAAACTATATATACTATTATTGCATTACTATCGATATAATCGGACTTCTCGTTTTTGTCTCCCTAGTTAGTTTTTTCTTTTTTAATAGGATGTACAGCAAATACAACAAATACAAACAATTTTCAATAAATCTAACAACAATATAAAGATGTATAAAAGTATAGGAATTCCTTTATTTTCAAATTGGCTATCTGAATATATAATACAATAAATCTAAAATACATAAAGTAATTCATTGATCCGAAAATGCAACTCGCGTTGCCTCCGGCAAATTCGCAATGATCGCTCACTATAATCGGCTTATGACTATAATCTAAGATTATAGAGATAGATGTTCTGAGATTTTCTAGCTTCTGCTCCGTGCGTCGGTGTAATAGGTTAAATTGCCACGTGGTAATAATATAAGCAAATATCGCTGTGTCTTGCATGGAGTGCCTTTGTTCGGAGACATTTTGTTACAACTAAACACCATACATGTTATTGTACATTTGAATTCCATAAAATAGATGATAATTTACAGTTTCGTTTCTTCTGCAAGCCAAATGTCGGATGTGCAATCGCCTCCGGGATATCTGTGTATTAAGATTAACAAGAGCATTATTTACAATTAGATTTGTTAATAAATTAAGTCACGTAAAATGGTATAAGTACCTCATTTCGTGAGCTAGTAAAACGTCGCTTTGATCAGTTCCAAAGTCAATTAAGAAGTCTTGGTCAACTGTCATACCTCCGTTTTCAACATCCACGTTAAGTTTTACCATCACCGATCCGTGCCTAAAGTGAAATACTTTTGTTGGAATGATTTCGAAAATTTACATTTTATTATTTAAAATAGTAAATTTTACAGATTTGACTGGTCGAATGTAAAATAAATACATATTTTTAATTCGCGTGCTTTGCGAATTTGAATACTTATACATAAATAGTACAGGTGTAATCGTGTGATGTCTTTAAATGGTATGAATTTCCTTTAATTCTTTAGATTTTGATTAATTGAATTTGGATTGAATTTGGAATTCACATTGGACCATAATTAATTATTTATAATAAATAACTATCAAGATTGAATAAAATAAATAATGAAACACCCTAAAGATTAAAGCAGTCGGCGTAAAAATGCTTTATTCATCACAATGTATAAAGTCACCTGTCCAAATGCCAAGCATTGCTTTTTAAATCGATGAAACCTCAAATTTCCATGAATTTTCTCTTCCTTTTCCCCTCTCTATCTCTTAAGTCTCTTGACATTTTAAACAATTCAATTCATCGACAAAATATACGAGGAAACAAATAATTTTACTTGACGTGTTCCGCGTAAAATTGTTGGTCCCAAGGCTTGAAGAGGGAAGTCGTCACGTATAGACGAGTACCATCCAAGCTCAATTGCAACATCTGTGGCGAACCATCCAATTTGCGACCCTTTACATAAATTGGATCCGGTTGTTTGTTCAGCTCCTGATCTTCGATCACACGCACCTTTGAATCAGTGAGAATGGAGCCACCGAGAAAGACTTGACCCACGAGACGCGGATGATCCCGATCTGTTATATCGTATTGCCGCACATCGCCGTGAAGCCAATTTGAAAAATATAAATATTTGTCATCGAGACTTACGAGAATGTCCGTAATCATACCTGCAATTTTGAATAAACGACAGTTGTCATTGGAAGATTCATGAAATAATATTCGGTGCATAGTTAAACTCGTTTTTTTTTTATCTCTGACCGACGATAAAATTTAAGCTGATTTACATATAATTCTGTGCTAAAATATTGTGGCCTGCAAAATCATCGTGTATTAAAAAAACAAAAATAGTCCACCGATTAGGGATTTAAAGATCTAGCAGTTTTAGTTTCATATAATTCTTACTGATCTTTTACTTCAGCATTTAAATGAAGTCGAATTGCAATGGCAAGCATTGCGATACGTTATTTTGTATAACTTTTCCCAGCCTTTCAAAGAGCGAAAGAGCACTTGAGTCAAATTGATTTTGTAATGTTGTCGGAGCTTGAAAACAACTTCTCATTGAAAAGAATGAACTGGTGATTGGAAGCTGGTTGTTAGGATGAAATGAGGAAAGGGACGAAAATAAACAAGAGATTATTACCGGACATGTGTGGCGTTATCCATCCCTCGACTTTCTTTGCTGGAACCTTGATGACTTTGTCCGCTTCCCAAGTGCCATCTTCCTTTTTCTGAAACTTATAAACGGCCGAGTGCATGGCGCAGCCTACGTAGCCAATATTGCTCGTCGGCTCGTGCAGGAATCTTACTTCGAGAGGAGTTGTGCCTTCCTCACCAAGATTAATCACCTGCTGAAGAGTCCTATCCTTCCACGAGTAAAAGTTCAGGCTTCTCCCGTAAATTTCTGTTGCAAAATATTCGTTTCTATAATTATATTTATTTAATGGTTACGGCGTCGTTAATAGATTGGAGTGAGAACATCCGGTTATTTCTGGCACCCATTATCATTATACATGTTATATTAAAAACATAATAATAACTGTACAACGTGATTTTATAAGATAACACTTTGGCCCTAAATGTTTTCATCGCTGAATGTGTAAATCGACTTTGCCTCTTTGTATGAAGATATATTCTCGTTTTAATGATATCGATTGGTAATGAAATTTTTTATCTGCGAAGCAGCATAATTAACATTTAATATCTTATTCAGTATGATTTTTACTTTAATGGTTAGTATTTTTCAAACAGAAGTTTCGTTACTATTTTACAAGATACTTAACTATAGGACCGGAATATCGAAAACAAACAAATGTTTACTAATTCATAATTAGTTAATGTTTTGTTTATATTTTATAAAATGTATATCAGATATATATATATATATATATATATATATATATATATATATATATATATATATAATTGAAAATTATTAATTACATTTCATTTAAAGTATTCAAAATAACGCAGTTTAATAAAATTGACTTAACCTTTCCTAGATATTTATTATATAATTCCATCATATCGTTTTACGTTAAATTTAAAAACCTTATCTGTGGTTTATGCAAATATCACTTTACTATTAGAGCTTATTTACATTAGAAAAATTATGTAAGATATTTGTTTACTGACGTTTCATGTAGAAGGCTATTTTTCTATTCTGATGAGAGTAAGTTAAAAATATTAAAATTTTCAGTACATCCGCAGTCAATGGGTTAAAAAGAATTATTAATAATAAATTATTTCTTTTCATTATTTTATCAGTTATGAAGCTTTTATATAAATAGCATTATATCATTTTTAAACAAAAATTACTATAAAAGATGCAAAAATCGCAGATAACAATTAAAGTATTATTTAATGCATTTTTAAAAGCTCGGACAATTTTTATTATGTATTTTTAATTAATTTAACGCATCCAAATTATGTTACTTTAAATAGTTGTTTTAGATTACAAGATATTGGTAAGAATAATTATCTACGATCAGTGTCGTATAATTTATTATTAATAATCAAATACCGACAATAATTATGATATTTTTCTTTATCATTTTAATAATTAGATTTTCTACATTTAAAAATTCTAAAAGCCTTAATGAAATAATTAATTGTAAACTAAAAAGCATACACCTTTAATAAAATGATTAATTATAGCTTTTAATGTGAGCTACTTATAAGACATTAATTTTGTAATTGTGTTAAGCAGTTAAAATTAGATTACTTATTTGTACAATGATGAGTCACAGTTAATGCCACTTGTTACGTATACAAATTATCTTCAAAAATTTTTCTAAAATTGATAAATATTGTATACAAATATTTTAAATTAATAAACTACACATAGACTTAAGCTTAATTAAAAAAAATTCAAAGCTACAAACCCTCGTATGTTGCTGAAAAAAATTAAATTTTTATTTTAATATTTGACTTGTTTTGGTATAATAGCGCAACACCTATGCATTCGGAATTTAAAACAGACAATTTTTTATTGAAAGGAAAGAAACAACAAATTTAAATGGTTATTATTATTTATTTTACTCGTCCATTTATCTTTGAATCAATATAAGTATAGTTTTTTTTTTTTTTTTTTAATATATTCTTTTATGATATTGTTACAAAATTTTTAATGATAATGGTGAGCTTATATCACCCTTTTTTATTCAAAAAACTTATTTAGTTCTCTTAAAGATTTTGAATATTCTTTTATAATTTTTCAGTTGCAAAATTTTGATATTTTCTCGAATATATTATTTTAATAGTTTACATCTATTTCTTTCAAATAAAATGCATACGTTAATTGTTCTATTCATTTACAAAGTTTAACACTGCAGATAGTACATAAGTAATATATATTTCTTTTCATAATGAGAATTTTTCATTAAAAATTTGCCTTTACGTTTTGTTTATCAATTATTTTGACATTTAGTCTTTGCTGCCAAGAGAATGCTATGTATTCTCCGAAAATTTTCACTGATTTGTTCCAATCTACAGATAATGACACTTGTGCTCAATTGATATTTATTTTAAATGACAAATAAAATAATTATATCTGTTTTGGCAGAATAAAATTGATCCCGCAAAAAGTGTAAAATGAACGAAGTAAATACATGTATTAATTATACAAAATTTTTACTTTTAAATAAATATTTTCTTATAATTGCGTGATATAAATTTTGTTTATGGTATAAGAAATATTTATAATAAATTTCGTATTATTTATAATGGTGAAATTAAAATTTAAAATTTAAATATAACGGCGTATTTTGTAGAAGAAAAAGTAACATATGTTACTTATATAATTACAAAATACTAGCCTCTCTGAATTGAACTAAATTCTATATAATATATTATGCGTATGTCAAGTTTTATCTAAGCTGTAACACATTTTATTTACATTTTTACAAATCCTTTTAACTTTAATTACGAACTTTCCGATTGCGTGGTTTTATAAAGATTTTCATACCGATTTTTCTTAATTGATACACATCAATTACTCGTTATAGAATTTGCGTGGAATGTTATGCTATCAGCAATTGTTCCCGAAATCCCGATAAATTGTAATATGACAAAAAAAAAGTGGCAGAATTATAAATAAAAAAAAAAAAATAGAAAAATCACGTAAATTTACATTTGTACGACAACAATGTCCAAGTTACAAATGATTATGCTGTACTCGTATACATAATTTTTGCGATTTTTTTTTTCTTCTTTTGGCATAAAATACGAATAAGCTCTTTATCATTATATATATATATATATATTTACGAAGGTAATATTATGAAAATTATCCTAGAAATTAATAATTAATATAATAACTCTTATTGAAGCTCAATGAATCTTAATAAAAGTTTATTTATATAATTAATTCACGTTTGATATTATTTGTCGGCAATAAATATAAATAAGCGATAAAGGGAAAATAAGCTTTGAAAACGCGCTCTCTTAACGAGCCGATAAAGTCAGTTTGATTACGAGGCGAGCAGCCCGCCAGCCGCTTCTTCGTCTTGTCATTGACAAAAGCCGGAATATCGACCTTAGCGTAATACACTCAGGGCCAATTACTGGGATCCAGGATCCAAGGAGTCTTACCAAAGTTGTCAGGATCGTCAGCGGAAAATCCCCGCTTGAATACGTTCGGCACGCCCCATTCGGTGGCGATTAGAGTATCGTGATAAGGCTGATACCAAAAGTCATAGCCAAACTTGGCCTTCTGCTCGCTCTTCACCCATGTGCCCGTAATCTCCAGGGTCTTGCTGTCGATGCAGAGGAAGTCACCGACCGCGTCGCCGCTCGGATTTCCCAAAGTCGATATCATGATTTCACCAGTGGGCGAGCAGTGCGCCGTGTGCGGTGTCGCCACACCATGCTTATGCATTTCCTCAGGCTCCAAAATCTACGGGGGAATGCCATTTTTACATCGGCTGCGCCTTCCGCGCGAGCTATGCCAAGCATGCGCTAATTAACTCGGACGCGTTATGAAACTGTTTACCTCCTGCCTCTCCATTTGTTTCGCGCTCCTTAGGCATTCCCGGTGTTATAAGTGCTTAGCGAGCAGCCTAATCGCCTCTTAGATAAATTATAAACAGCGTGCCCCGAATGCTAATGGGACATGCGGATAATATGGAAGCGATCGCGTATTGGCGACGCATTGGCGTATTTGGCGGAGAAATGGCGATAATTGGTTGGGGCGCGTTGTCGCGTCGCGCGTGAGATTTAAATGGGAAACAATTGAGCGGGGATTTTTACAAGTAATTGAGGAGATGAATTGAGCGACCTTTTTGATCCTCGGGCTCCTCCTATCCGACACGTCCACGAAATAGATGCGGTCGGAGACGAGACACGGCAGCACCAGCGTGTCACGCTTCTCCGGATGTCCGTGGCAGCTGCTGCAGATGTTCCAGCCGCTGTGGTGGAGCTCGTCGCCTACCTCCCGCATTCTCAGCTTGTGGATTATCTGGAAGGGCGCGAGGTGATTCAGATGAGGGAGCGCAAACCGCATTATAATGAAGATGATCGTTAAGGGGAGAAGGGCGTAAAGGTAACTCCCAGCGCTTCAACGCTTAACTATCTTGCGGTCTTTTGGCGAGCTACTTTACTTGGATTTTCAGCATCGCGCACCTGCTTCTTGTATCGCCAATCAAACATCTTTTGCTCTCTCTCTCTCGCTCTTGCTCTCT
>JAPYYT010002714.1:0-10245 GCA_030522565.1 Ceratosolen corneri | reverse complement strand
CTCTCTCTCTCTCTCTCTCTCGCTCTCTCTCTCTCTCTCTCTCTCTCTCTCTCTCTCTCTCTCTGTCTCTCGCTCGCTCTCTTTCTCTTCGCTTCGTAATGTCGAGAAAGGTTGGTCGGAAATTATCCTCATATCTGCCTACTAAACAACCAAAACCGACAGTTGATTATGCCCATCCATAGGTATAACTACATACGTAACTGCCCATCAACCCACCTCCTACCGAATCAAAATAATCGGCGCACATAATCCTTCATTTCTTCGCTTAATCTTCATTTTTCTATTCCTTTTTCTCACTTTTGTTTCTTCTGTTTACTAGAGAGATGCAAAAGTCTAACTAATTTTAAAAGATCGAATTACTCTTTGTCTACCAACTCAATATTTGTGAAAATTATCCTAAGCTTCATTTAATTACAGTTTGTGATTTTACTATACTTAGATAGCTATTATTCTACTTTTATTGGATACACATTCAAATTTTAATTGAATTAGAAATTGTATTCATTGGAAACATTTTGAAATAGTATTTTCAAATTTTAAAATAACACAACGTGATTGACTAAACATTGAAATTTTTATTAATAAACCTTATGATCAAATCATTAATAAAACACCTTTTTTGTAATAATTATAAAAGCCAATGAATAACAATAACTTATTAATGATATGTAGCGTAACAATTTTGAAACATGCGTTATTCAATACAAATTTCATTAGGATGCTCGTGATGACAATGCACATTTATTATGTTACAGATATGACGAGAGGCACTACGCTTTCGAAAGGTACAGTTTAACACGCATACTACAGGTTATCTTTTTTTAATTAATCAAGCATGACATATATTTATAAAATTTCATTTTGTATTATTAAAATAATGTAGAGCAAAAATAATGTAAGTATATAAAAAGTTAATAACCTACATTATAAATAAAATATTTTGCTTACTATTAAATAATATTATAAATTAATTATAGTAAAATAAGTGATAATTCAATTAAGGCATTATTATTATTTCTTTAAATATTCGTAATACTTTATCAAACGTAGTAACTCAAATAATGAAAATACTCGAAAGTAGTTTCATTTATTACTATAAATAATTCATATTGTTATTCTAAAAATTTCAATTAGAATAGATTATTATTATCAAACTAAATTATGAAATATTGATATTTAGATTTTAAATTTGTAACCTGTATAAACAACTTTACGAATTGTAATTTTTGTCTTAGTTCAATTACTTTTCTGAAACATTGGGGAATGGTTGACATCATTTGAAAATGCTGTTCTCTACAAATATAGCATAAGCTATCATATTATTTTGATTTAGATATTGTAAAATGAAACTGACTATCTTTCATTCGGTAATCTAAATCAATGAAGTACAGAATTTATTTTTAATCTATGCTATGATATTTCCATATTAATAACTACATGCACTTTAAATATTTTATATTTTTCATTAATTAATTGAGATTATAATGTTTGAGTATAATAAGATTATATAATAACCCTTTTTGTAAAGATAAATTTTTAAATAATTAATCAAAATGTTCTTAAGTATAGATCTAATTGTACCCAACACTATTATTATTAAGTTTTATGTGGCCCAGTAGATAACACAATAGTCTGTTAACTCTATATCCTTCTTTTATGTTTGTGACCTATGCAAAATAAACCTTGAGACAAAAATATCAATGAAAAATACGTTTGCATTTTGGACTTGAATGTCAGATGCACTGTCGCGCAATATATTGTGATAGGGCCGAAAGTTTTATATACTGGGGAGTCAGCTTCAGCTCAAGAGGAAGAGGCAGCTTACTCTTTCTCTTTCCCACTCTCCTTTTTTTGGACTTAATAATTATTCGCATCAAAACAATTAACTTTTTTTTAACGGAGGTGGGCCCAGAACACGGTTTCACTCGTTCGCTACTCTATGATTTCGCAGCGTGCATCACAAAAATAATAACGCTCACCCTCCCTCCACAGCATACATATATATATATATATTCATAAATATGATTATGTGGGTGTGGGTGTGCATCCGTAGGGCGTGTGAGTGTGCCTGTGTGCGTGGGTGGTTAGATGTGGGTGAGAGGGTGCGTGAGTCGTTGTGCTGATACAGTATTTTGAAATAAAACGGGAGAAAAAAATAAGGAAGGTGATTTTACATCGCGCAAGCAATTGGATTAATATTATAAAATCGCATCTTTCGAAGTCAAAGTTCCTGTTTTCATTCTCACAAAGATTGATAAAGCTTTAAACTAATTAAGAAAATTTGGATAATTGGTGCACTTTTTACGTTATAATGAATATTTAATACTATTATTACTGATAGCACCTGCATTAATGATGTTTTAAAAATATTTAAAAACTAATTTCAATACAAAACCTATTAGATTAGAAGGTGAAATTATATAAATTTTAAGTAAATAGTGTTTAAGCAATTTTGACTTCTACCTGATATTATTTAAAGGCGTGCATTATAAAAAAAAAAACAAAAACATTACATAAATTGTTATAGTTGTTTCGAGTTGCGATATTGACTTATTATGTACTTTGTCAAAATGAATCAATACAAGAAATTGTTTTTAAGCAAGGAACATTTTCATTTCCCAAGTAACAATGATTGAAATTTAAGGTTACGAGGACGGGAGATAAGTTAAGGTAAGCTATGTTTTACTCCTTGCATATTGCAATTCATTTTCAATAAAAGAAAAAGCGCTGTTGCGAGATGTAAAATACTTAAACAAGCGACTGATTAAAAACGATTTATTTAATATATTAGACTAATAAAGTGGAGCAAATGAATTGCATTCAACAAATGGAGAACTCCTAAAAATAGCTTTTGGTGTTCGAAATGGAGCAGTACGTGGACCGTCCCTCGACTCTTACAATTTACAAAGAGCTTTAACATCCAAATGGAAATTCCGAGTTCCGGAGTTTCTCGCGCCGGCGCCATGAAATATCTCAGAGCCATGAAAACAGGAATTAATCGAGACTATATTGCGCGCAACGAGGTGAAAATTGACGTACATCAGGCTGTTGAAGCTCGCAAATAGCAAAGCGCCTGCCGTGTTTCGCAGGCGACCTCCGCCATTATCATATAAATAATGATCGTCCATCATGGGCAATTATGTAAAAACGGCGAGCAATGGCGGGGGGATAGGGACGAGAAGCGCCACGATTTTGTGGCTAAACAACACTCGCAGACAAAACGGGATCCCGATGCTGCATTATAATAGGCCGAAGAAACGAATACTTTTGTTTTCAAAATGAGCGCAGCGGGGTCCCTTTTGTGGGCTGGGGTTGCGCCTCTCGTTTTATCTACTCTTCCCCCTCTGTCGCTCACTCGTTCTTACTGCTCTCTTTCTTTCGTCTGCGGCCTTATTTTGTGCGAGCCTCTCGAGTCTCGGTTCAAAGACCCAAAAACGAACACCTCTCCCTCTTACTTCCATTCCGCGGTTTTTTCCTTTTCTATCTGTTCGGTGGGGAAACTCTGCATTTCTTATAAAGACCTTTGCCTACCTTCATATTCTCCTCAATATTTATAGTGGAGAACGCTTCACATAAATTTCGCGAACGAGACACACTGCAACTAGATAATTCATAATGCTTGTGCTATTGTTCAGCGAGGAGAAACGTTCAACGTTCTTATTTCGAATTATCGTGTAATTACGAATTTAAAGTAAAAAGTAAGTTTCAGAAGAAAAATTTCAGCTACCATTTCACGTGCAAAAAATGCTTAATTTATATTGACATTGTATGAAATGAATAATAATGGTAATCGTATAGTGATAGAAGTATGTTGAATATTGATGTAATCCAGCAAATTCTGCAATGAGATATTCAATTCGGACGCATATTAAAGTTAACGATAAAGGTCGAAGAGCTCATTTATTGTCGATAAAACCACTAGATTACAGAATAAAGCAAATACATTAGAATTAAAATATGTATCCCGTTTGTTTTAAACTCATGAACTTTTGAAAAATATATTTTCTTGTAAAACATCAATTTTATAGCAAATAAATCTATAGTTAATCTAAGTGAAGAAAATTGTTTAATACCTCAAAATTATATATTGTTGTACATTCAAGTACAAACGAAAGATTTAATATTTAAAAAAATTACAAATGATAGTGCTTTGAAGGAAAAATTAAATTTCACGATAAAATCTTCCGAAGGTTAATTTGCAATTTTAAAAATGTTAATGTATAATATTTATCATAATACTGTATAATAATGAGCACGTTAAGTTAAGATATAAATAATGTTTAAAAATATTAATATTGCTTAAATTTAAAGATAAATTATTAGTTGAAGAAAAGAGAACAATTATTTATGAAATAAAATTGTTTTCATATTTTGTGCTTCATCGTGGTATTTTATTTATTTGCATAATAGGATAATAATTTTTGTCGACAATGAATATTCCATACTTAGTAGCTGTATATTATCAATTAGATAAATATATGAACAAATAAGTAATACTGTAAAATTTTAATAATCTACTTGATTATCATATCATAATACAAAGATCATTAAAATTTAAATTAAAGTGATCGTTTTAAATTTTTATCGACATTTCTGAATTATGTCGCCACTTATATTTAGACCATAATATTAATAAAAAAAATTTACTCTATTATGTATTCTTGAATTTTAAATTTATGGAAATATGTTTTTATATAAAATCCCCAACGGCATCCAAATAATTTCATTCTTCGTGAAAAAAATATGATTCATAAAGTATATTACTTTTCTAATTTCGAAAATTGTTAAAAATTTTTTTTAATTAATAAAATTGATATTTAGACAATTTTAAAAAAATTTTTAATCACATACAACACAAAATTATTTTATATAAACGATTGATCGAATCTAAATTATTTTATCGAAATTTATAAGATTAATTAATAACGTTGACGAAAAACTAAAATTTGATGTAATGAATATTACCAAGCATTCTTAAAATAAACACGTCGATAAGTCGTAAACATATTTTAGCGATTGAATACGCCTTACAATGTACTAAAAGCCCTCGTGTAGCTCCGTAAGAATTTTAAGTTTACTATTTTACTTTACTCTGTAAATTTACAATATTATTTTAAATAGATCGTTTGACTCAATTCTGAATACACCAAATGGTGCTTAATTGCTATAAATTTTCTCTGAAAAGCAATTGACTAAACTTGCAAAAATATTTGAAATCCTATAAAAATGCATTGAATATTAATCTAGTTTGATCACTAGTAATAAATAAATGCCTATTCAACATGTGCACCATACGAAAGAAACATCTTAAAACATATTAATGTAAAAATAATTGCAATATATTCACGATCATTAAAACTTATATTTTGTAAAATAAAAGTTTTCCGAAATTTGATTGGTCGCAATATTCTCCTCTCAATGCCCTCCTCTTTCGTTATGCGTTGGCTTGTCCATCTCGGCGCCCTTCTTTATCTCTTTTTTTAACGCGGGCTCGCGCTCGCATCGCAAAATTCCCCGAATGCAAATTATAAGAGAGAGAGAGAGCGGGAGGACAGCATGCGCCGAGAAAGGAGATGCTGCCACTGATCAAGCGGTCCGAGTAAAACTGCAGCGCCTTGGGTAAGTGCGCCAGGCTTCCGCAGCCCACGAGCTTTTAGAACACAGTAGTCCTCCCTCCGCTCTCAATTTTCTGCGACGAAAGAGGGAATAAGAAAAGGAGGTCCACCACTCCCTCGCCTCTTACCGAGAACCCAAACCAGGCAAGATGGAGCGAAAGAGAGATATATAGACAGATAGAGATAGAGGGAGAGAGAGAGAGAGAGAGAGAGAAGAAGTGAATAAGAGCGGACGGATCTTTTAAAAGGCATTTCAAATCAGCGTGTCTTGAAAGAATTCTCTCTCTCTCTCTCTCTCTCTCTCTCTCTCTCTCTCTCTCTCTCTCTCTCTCTCTCTCTCTCTCTCTCTCTTTCTCTCTCTCTCTCTCTCTCTCTCTATCTCTATCTCTCTCTCTATCTCTATCTCTACCTGTCTTTACCATACTCTCTGTCTATCTGTCTGTCTCTGTTTTACTTAATTCTTTTTCTCTGACTCTTTTTTCACTTTTTCTCTCTTTTATCGGGACGTTTCGACATTGCCCGGAAACCTATCGATAATCCAATGCTGAGGTTCAAAAAATAAGCGTTTGAATAAAAAAATCTGTTATAACTGTAGACCTGCAGTCATTTTGTTTCATTTTCAAGTTAACATTACCGAACAAAGGTTTTAGGTTTTTCAGAAGCTAAAAAAATCCGTTTTATAACGATATTCTCGTACTTCGGTATTTTAGTAATTGACACTGTGACTTACGTATTTTTAAACTTTTCCTTTTACATACTTTTAAAATTAATTGACGATAATCACAATTTTTCATTTATATAATGTTCATTTCAGAAAATCTTATGGTATGCTATAAATTGATGAAACTTGTAAACATTATATTCTAATGGTTCAAACATAGTTAAAGCAATTTAATTCATGCAATTCAGTACAAGCATAACTTTTTTAATTTTAAGTAGAGATATTGAATTTACGTGCATACATAATATATATGAAATTCAAACAAAAAATCTTAAATTTCTCTTAAGTTTTGTTCGGATTTTGTACGCAATTTTTAACAAGATATATTAAAATAAACAATATATAATATATAATATTATATAATATATATTGTTTAATATTATTATTAAATTATTTACTTTATTATTTATTTTATATTACTATTATTTAATATATATATATTATAGTATACATTATAGTTTTTATTCTATTATTTACATATTTATTATATATTTATTATTATTTATTCATGCGATTAAAATAACCAATTGTTAAGCGAATATATTATTATTATATACATTTTCTATAAACTTTGAATTTTAAAATCAAATGTAATTCTGTTCCAATATCCTGATATTATATTATATCTATCATTTAAGAATCACGTATTAATTTATTAATTACTTTGATAATCTCCTACCACATTTGAAAGGTTTGAGAAATTTATTCTTATAATGTTTTCACTTACTATCCTGTATGTAAATCTTAATGTTAAGTATCTAAGGATAAATATATTTACGGCACTTTAAATGAAATTAACTTTAATATAAATATTCATCTAAAGCATTAACAAAAAATACGTTTTGATTGCACTGTAAATTATTTGCCGCATTTATCTCATATTCTTGTTAATTTATTTCTACATAAAAGTATTGTAAAGACGTGTAATATATCGTATAATGCGACAGATAATTCGAAGATAATTTGATGCATTTATAAATAAAAAGGTAAAGTACGTCAATATAACGTTAAGTATATAAGTAAGTTAATATAACCTTACGATGCGATGAAAGCTTAAATCACACAACATTTTTATTTGTAAGTATTATTCATTGCCTATATATTGTTATACACAATTAATGAACATAATTTGACAAGAAAGGTTAAAAGTTAAATTGCTGAAGAAGCTATTTGTTCGTAGAGAAAATTTGTTTAGCTTTATGGATGTTATTTGACGCGTGCAGCCAACGCTGAACACGAAGTCCATATGTAAAGCTATTAAATCTTCAATTTATTATCATCCCATTACTATTTGGATTAGTGAAATTATTTTATTATATATAAAGAAAAGATGCACGAAATTTTATATTATCGAACGTCGTTATAAAGCGGCGTTTAGTCAACGGCGCAATACAAAAAATTCACTCATCATTCCGCTAGATACTTTAGATAACAAATTTTACATTCAGTCTGCTGGAGATTAACTTATAGGCATTCCTACCTATCGTGCATGAACTTGCGAACTTAAACATTGCGAAAATTAAACATTCAAACGACCAAATGATAAGCAATTCCAATTCTTTACAATTTTTTATACAATATTAGGCAACATTAGCTTTAGCATTTTTCACTTTAATATATCAAAGTTAGGAGTGAGTCGTGTGGTGGAACCTAATTCAAAATTAAAGGGTCGTGAAAGCAAAGTAATCCAAGCCTTGAGGTAGAAAACAAGCCTCTAATCTCGACCCCGAGCGGTGACGCGGCCACTACGACTCAATTTCCGTTAGCTTAGTGGCTAGATCGCTGTGATTTCAATTACCTCGATACTCATTCAATGAGCATTGACATTATTGCTTAAAACAGTTTTTAAAAGTCAGTTAAAAATTTTGCCAAAAATCTAATGAAAATTAATGCTCGCTAAAATTTATATTAGATTTGCGGCTAAAGATTACATGAAATATATTATTTAGCTTGTGGGATATTATTCTTACAGCTTAAAATAATAGTTTCATATGGTTTAAGAATAATTGAGGAAAAATTGAAAGTAAGTATTGATTTAAATTATATCACATCGTCATAAATTTACTTCTGGCACCGACATCAATTTTGAATTATTGTTTTTTACATTAGCTCTTAAAAATTCCATAAATGAAAAGCCCCCTGAAAGGCAAACGGTATATGCTTCATTTATTTTTCATTACGAAATAGTGTGTTTAATAACCATAGGAAGTAAAGCGTAGGGTAAAAGGAAAAGGTTTCAGGAGGTACGACAACGCGTGGCAAACTTGAATCGATAAGTACAATCGAAATAAATTTTTACACATCTGTAAATCGAGAGAACAGCTTTTTTATAATGTCAAGCTTCGATCGACACGTGGTTACATAAAGTGGAAGGTAGGGTAGTTTTTCTTGTAGCTTGCAAAAGGGGAGAAGGTGTTCATACGGGCCTCCCCATTCTCAAACGAAGCCTCCGTCCCCTTGACCAAAATACTTAAGAACAACAATATATTCCCTAATCCATACGTATGCTCGGGCGCGCGTGTGATGGCCCTCTTTCGTCCACCGATGAAAAATGTAAAAATCAGAAAAAATCGCCGGTCCGTGACAGTTCAATACATTTTAAATGCGTTCCGGCGCATTTACGGGCTGCGCGCTGCCGCAGCATTTGCAATAAGCAACGAGAGAGAGAGAGAGAGAGAGAGAGAGAGAGAGAGAAAGAGAACTAGCTAGAGGAGAAGAGTCGTCGCACCCTCGCACACGATGCACACGCACAACACTTAAAGAGAAAAGGACACAGACGTGGCCGCTCACTCGCGACTCCCCAATATAGCCCCGTTATTTATCGTCAGATTTATGGAATAAATGAGTGGCGCGAAACGATTCTCCCGAAAGCTTCTCCGAAATGAAAAATCCGGGATAGGAAGGGGGCAAGAAAAAGAGACGGACAAACAGGTTTCTTTCTCCTTCCATTATTGACGGTTAGGGCGAAAAGTGGACTTTGCTCATGCATGCGTGCATATATATGTATACACACACACACACACACACACATATATATATATATATATATATATATATTTGGCTATATGAAAATATTAAAACCAAGTGATTAACATTACGACTCCTTCCGAAATTCTACTTCAAACAAATAGGTATACTTGTTTCAAGCCCTCTATTAATTAAAGTAGTTTTCACATTATAGGAAAGAAGGTTAATAATATCTAAAATCATCTTATAACAGCCTAGATAGAAAATATAATAATTTTTTATGACTGAAAAAATATTCGGTCTGCATAATCTTATCTATTATTTTAGTAGGCTTAGTTTAGCATGAAATATAAAATTATTAGAATTATACATTGATTTGCAAAATATTTTTTTTCTGAATTTAGAATATATTGAACAAACTATATATTCTTATTAATATACTAAATTATATAGAACAGATTATATGAATAGAAGAAGAAAAATGAAATCATTTATTAAAATTAATAAGCTGAATTTATATTCAAATATGTAATAAAAATGCAAAACGTACTAATGGCATAATAGGATTCTAGAATTAATTCAACTTTGATATATAAAGTAATCTATAAGAATTTATAATTATAAAACAAATCTCAGTTATAAGTTAGTATAAATATTTACATTAGTAATAATATTATTTTTGTTACAAGTATTAGACGAAAAATGATGTGCCAATAATAACATTGTATATATTACAATATTTACAATATTTGTTGTATTTATTATCCGTTTTTGTATAAATAATACTATAAACAAATATTTACATAAATAGTTTTTACCGTTTAAATGTTATCAAAGATACTGTAACATAAATAATTTGTTCTGTATAAATGTGTTTGAGGTACACTCCTACCTAGCTTTCGTGGGCTCAGCCTAACCTGTTCCGACGACCTATTGATAGGG
>JAPYYT010002713.1:0-16209 GCA_030522565.1 Ceratosolen corneri | reverse complement strand
TCACCGCTACTATTATATTGCTTTATACTTATTCAATAAACTACATTACAAACACATTACTCTCACGACTTGTATATTTGAAACTTATTTCTATCATCCCCTTTCCATTATCCGTCTCTCTTCATCCGTAAATTGGAGAGAGAATTTACACGCGGGTATAATCCCGAACAATATTATTAATAAAAAAAGTAACATTAATGGCTACATATTGTATAACTCCATAGAATAAATGTATTGCTTTTGAATAGCTACAAATTATAAGATGCAGCAAAAAGTAAAATGCTTAAGAAAAATATCAATTTAATTGCTATATGTTCAACTACCAATACAAAGTACAAAAATTCAACAAAGTGTAAAAATGTCATTGACCACAAACAAGTAATGTTTTGAAGTAGTGTTGACTGTTTTAAAATTTAGAAGTCAATACAATACAATACATATTGAGATAAATAGTTAAAATAATTATTTTTATGTACAATGTGATAAATAACTCAAGTATTTAAAAATTCAACTTTATAAACACAATATTTAAAAAACATGCAATTATACAATAAGAGACATTAGAAAGCAGAAAAGCAGATGAAAGACTATAAAAAAGTAACAAAATAGAATTAATACTAAACTACAATAAATATGATAGGATAAATAATCAGTCATGAGTACTACATTTGATTTAAATCCATGGATAAAATCCAAAAAAATGGCTTTTCAATATCCAAATTCGCAGATAAAGTTTTACTAATTTTCAATACAAATGAATTATTTCCAATTTAATATTAATAATTATATTTAGTTCAAAATTTTGTTATAAAATAAATATATCAATCCCATTAAATATGAGAAAGATTTTATTAGAAATATTTATAATAATCTTTGTATTTTATAATATTGATAAAGATAATGATAAATATAAAAACTTAGGTACATATTACATACTATTATCTGTTCAGCTTTTATTATATAAATAAATAGTAAACTTATACATCAAACAATGAAATAACAAATATATTTCATTAATTGACATTAATAGTAAATAATAGCATTTATTTTACCAGTAACTAGATGTAATGAGTTTTAAAAATTAACATATTTTCAAATTTATAAAATATATGCTTTTATTACCTCTACTACAGTATTTAATAAAATTTGACTTTGATTTTAACCAATTATTTTGTCTTTTGATAAAATGTTTTTTTGTTTAAATTTGTTTAAATTTACATATTCTAAATAAAATGTTTGATTAAAATATTTTTGATTTTCTATGTATAAATAATTATGTTGATATACTATATAATATAAAATTATGAAATAGGTAAAATTTATACATACAAATTCATGCATAAACCATGTAATAAATAAGACTTTTAATAAAATTAAATTATAAATTATTTTTAAAAAAATTTAAAAAAAAAATTATAGTAATATATACATATCCAAATCATTCATTTAACCAGTTTTAAATATAAAACTATTATAATCTAATTTATAAATTTTTGGTTTCAATATTAAATAAGACTAAAATTTATTACACTTAAACAAGTATATCCATAAAAAGAATTATTTAAATTTAATTGATTTGTACTATAGTTTTACAATAAAAATTTATATAAAATAATTTTTTATTTGGTAGATAATTATAATTTAAAGTACAAATGAACTATATAAATCTAATTAAATCTTAATACAATTAGTAATTTATCATCATAACATAATAAAATAAAATCATTTCTATTTTATATAAAAATTTATTGTGTAAAATTAAAAAATGAAATTAAAATAATATAATTAATTTTAGACAGCATATACCTTTAAATTAATTTCTTGAAAATAATAATAAAATTCTAATGGATTGTCAATAAAATATCTTCTTGAGCTTTCAGAATCAATTAAATTTTTCCAAGTAACTAGTCTTTGTGCTAATGGGGTACCTCTAGCCTCGAATCCCTAAAAATGATAAAATAAGAATGTTCAAAAAAAAAAATATATATATATATATATAAACTAACAATGAAAAACATTAAAATAGTTACTAGTTGTGGATCAGAAAAATCTGGAAATTTCTTAATACTTAGTGGCACAATAAGAGAGATTGAAGATAGAACAAAAATTGATATAAGTATAACATATGGATGATGAGCAAGAAGACGTGAGTACCAAAAGAATTCCATTTTATTTATTATAAATTTTATCCAAGATTATATATAATCATATTAATAATACTCAACATAACAAAATACTCTTGTGATTATTTATTAAATAAGCAATAGAAAAATAGCTTTACAGATTGGAAAATGATTTTGTAGATACCGATAAATCCAAGTTTAACGATTTTGACCTTAATACCAGTGATGCCAATCTTTCTTTCAAAATTTTGCGCGTTATGATATTTAAGTGCGCTGTGTGTTTGTCTCAAACTTCCCCTACATAAGGAGAAGATTTAAATAAGTGAATCCAAATTAAATAAAAATATGAAGCAACATACAATCTGAAAAAATTCAATTATATGTGTAAAAATATTTTTTATTGTAACGCCAATTGACATATTATAAAGCAAACATAAATTATAAATTAATTAAATCATTCTTAATAATCTGTGTTTATTTTTATTAATATTGAAAAAGTATTTAAAAATTTTATGAAGATAAATATTTTAATTGCATACATTCTTACTTATATACACGTTAAACATTACATTGATTTAATCACTGATAGAAGGTTAAAAAAAATGCATAAAGTATATAAAAATATATAAATTATTTTATTTATAATTCTTTTATTGCATATATAGTATTAAATTAATTAAAATAAGTTATAACTTCAGAAAATATAAGAATACTTTTAAAATTTCATAATAAAATGCATAGATATATACTAAATATGTATGATACATATTAAACTGTATTACCTAGGACTTTTAATTCCTTAATTATTTTAAAATTTTTTTTGACAAAGTATGAAAAAATTCTATTCACATGCGTCACACTAAAAATAAAAATTAATAAACAAAAATTAATTTGAAAAAACATTTACATTTAAATATTAATATTCTATTCCCTTTTTTTAATTTTATTATTACTATTCTTATTACAATGAAATAGATTTAATTGTACATATTTTATAAACAATATAAATGTATAATACTAAGAATTAATAAAAATGTATGATTATTAATAAAAATGTTAATGTGTTTATAAAAGTAAACATGCAAAATATAAATAAAACTTTTTCCATTAAATGTTAATAAATATAAATAAAAATGCTTCACATGAATATTTCATATGAATATTCAATAATAACATATTTTTATATTTTAAGAATTTTACAAGTATTTTATTATAATTTAGTTACAATTTAAATTTATTAAAAATTAATATATATTAATATTTTTTGTATGCATAGTAATCTTATATACATATCTTATGTATACTTATTCTTAAAAATGTGTGGAATTTGAAAGGTAAGTTATGTAACTTTTTTTAAATATAAAAATATTTTTGATATTTTTGAATTAGTTTCTTATAAAATATTTTAATTGATATATACAAAAATTCTGAATTTTAAAAAATTAGTATACTAAATTTAAAATTAATACAACTTTAAGCAATATCTTCAGAAAGTTTTAACAATTAGAATTGATACTTAAATCAACAAATTAAGAAATCGTTACACTTATTACTTTAAAAAAATTTTATTATCATATAATTGCTATTGAAATATTTATAGGAAAAAATGCACTCAATACGAAGAATTTTTTTATTTAGGTTTACTTTCAAGTTACAAGGATAATCTTCACAAACATTGAATATAAAACGAAGTTATATAAATATACAATTCTATATTATATATAAAATAATATTTAATACTATAAGTCAATTTTTTAAGTAAAAATATTGTTTTATTAATTTATATACATTTATGATATATATATTATAATACAGAAGCTATTTCTATTTTTGTGTCTATAAGTTCATAAAATAAAATTTGATAGTTTTGAAGATATTTTATAAAAATATAAATTAGTAAAATAATTATAATATATAAGTAAATAATCAATAACAAATTATATATTATTACATCTGCAATGGAACATTTTATAATTCAAATCTGACATTGATCAATTAGAGGTAAATCATAAATAAATTTAAAGTGAAAATATTTATTTGATATAACTTTATATATATATATTTTTTTTTTTAAAGTAGATTTATTATTTAAAAATTGTTTATAGTTTTATAATTGATATGCATATTATATATTTAATTATACAGCATTATACAATACAAAAAGTGCTAAATACTATAAATTTTAAAAAATATGTAAATATTTCTTTTAATCATGCATTTTAAACAGTCTTACACAATAAATATAATAAAATAAAAAAACTGATGTATATTGATATGGAAATAATTTATATTAAAATCACAGTTTATAAGCAAAAAAATAATTAAAATTACATAAAATAATTAATTTATATTTATATTTATCTTTATTATCTATAAGCACTTTAATGATTCTGTATGATATATAAATCATTAGATATAATTTAAAGTATGAAAGAATATTGAATAATAAAAAAATATAAATCTATATATTCATATAACTTTACAAACACTAAATAAAGAATAAAATAGTATATTATAATGTAATATTTCTATATTACACATACATATATATTTAGTTAAAAGAAATGTAAATAATTCAAATTTAAATAGGGTTAATAACAATGGTATTTCTTTTATTTTCTTTTAATTCTTCTTCTTGTCTGTGTACGTCATCTTGTCCTCTAATATGTATATTATGTTTTTCTTTAAACTCATTTATTTCTATACCTTTTAATGTTAGCTGCTCACTTAATGTATCAATTACTTTTGTCAGCTAGATATAGAAATTTATACAATTAATATAAATTATATATAATTTTTTAATAAATAGTTTTTTAACTATTACATAAATTTATATACTCAAAAACACATTTTGTTAATTAATAAAATTTTTTATTTTATTTTTCACAATTGTTATTTATATTACAAATATTATTCAAATTATTTTATTTATTATCCTATTATAATTTATGTTATAAAATTCAAGATAAATATTTTTTACAAATTAAAAATTTTAAATCATCAGTACAAAAATATTTGAAAAATATGGAATAAAATTAAAAATTCTTTAAAAATTTTATATTTTTTTTGTATTATATATAAATCATACACAAATTAATTACTATTAATGGTATAACATTTAAAAATCAATTATAATAAATTTATAGACAAAATTTTATATTTTATTAATATATTAATATATAATTATATTTAATTATTAGTAATTAAATATAATTCATTTATTAAGAATAAATATATACCTGTTCTTTATTTATAATTAAAGAAGGCATAACTTCTTCAACAGTACGTTCACATAATATTCCACCAATCATTCTATAACATTTACGTTTAGAATCAACATTTTTCAATGTATCAATAACGATTCTAGAACAATTAAAAAGTGAGTAAAATTTATAAAATATATACAGATAATTAAATATATTTAAAAATTAATATTTTTAATTATAAACATAAATAATTTTTTTTAGACATTATTTAAAATTTAATCTAAATAATTAAAAATTATAATTAATTTACTTGTGCTCATTTAACTCTATTTCCATTTCTGATAATTTATTGGCCATTATGCGTTGTTCGTTTCTTAATGATTGAAACCCAGCATAAATTTCTTCGTTTGATGTACCATTTTTGGTTGTAGATTTTGCTATTTTCTTTTCATTTGGCATATTTTTAATCTTTTTATTTATATCACAAACTACCAAGTTAATGAATAGCCTCTGATAATGCAATAACCTAATAATTAATATGATTGCATGGAATAAACTCAGTGTAGATTAGTATTCGGATACACATTCAGTATACGAACGATTGAGAGTGAGCAGTTTTAAGTTAATTGCAATGAAGATCTAATATTATTAACATACAAATATGTTTAATTTAAATATAAAATTTTATAAATTATTTGATTAAGTATCAATAATAGCGAACATTATTTTAAACATTCATTTCATTGTTTTCAAATCATTAAAATATAAAATATTGTTTTATTACCGTCTGATAATGTATTTAAAACTATTTATGCTATTAAAAGTATATTGGTTTATTCATTAAATTTAAATACATTTATTGTTTTAAATTTTATACTTAAACCGGTATATTAGAAAGATAGATATTTTATAAATTTACAAAAAGAAATTAAATTAAAATCATTATTTGAATATTTAAATTAATTTTATGAAATTTTATAGTTTTTATATTTAAATATTAAGATGGTTAACTTTTTATCTGTAATTTTATTAATATTATTATATTATATTATAATAAGGTTAATCAAAATAAAAATAAATTTTTTGAAGAAATACAATTTGTTTAGGATTTTAACCCGATGTATAATTTTCCCGCGTTGGAATAGAAGAAGCTGACAATGGAAAAGAATAGCTAAATATATTTTCCATAAAGGCAGAAATAATTAATATGAAAATATTAAATAGTAGAGTTTTGTGATAATAATTTGTTGAAAATTCCGTTCGACTTTATTTATGAATTATTATTTATTTATTGTAACAAGCTGAACATGTACAATTGTGATTATATCAGTTAAGTTCAAAAAAACTAACTTTTATATTTACTGCCTTTATAGTTTTTGATATGTGAATTGTAAACACAAACCAAAAATTTAGAAATGTGATTGTGAAAATACTTTACTCTTTACGTTATTATTTTCATTTATCCATAGAAAATATATTTTAAACGTAATATTCATGATATGTTAGCATTTATTCAAATACATATAAACAAACATGTCACTATAATTAATTTCGGATTAACTATTGTTTGATATTCCCTTCGTCATAGGAACTCTCTCAGTGAACATTTCTCTGTTTAGGAACTGTGTCTAATGCCGATATATTATTATAGAAAACCATGTAAATACTGATCTTATTTATATATATATATATTATTTTCTTATTTATATATATATATATATGTTCGGGATTCCGACAGAACCTCGAGTCCTCACTATATAATACCATTTTTTTTTGTATGTTATTTCTGCTACAATATCCCTTTATTATATTGTGATTATTATGTTTGAATATCTCATATTTCGTGATTGCCATATTTTAAGCCAATGTAACTCCTGCAATGTACATTTATTATTGTTTGTGTCTGAATTTGTAACGATACGCTCCCCCCTTTGATACCTCCACGGTGCCATCGTATGTCTTTCATACGAGCCACATATATTTTGCAATCTCAGCTTCATCAGCCAAGCGCAGCAAGCTAATGAGCTGCAGCGCGCCACGTCTTGGTGCAAGGCGCATGCATATTCGCAGCGCAGGCCCCTCTCCACCGTCTAGGTCTTGTCCCCTACCGCTTTCTCAAGGAGGTGACATTCTATGCTCATCTATCTCACTAGAGTAGGAAAATTAATTGACCCCCACCACCTGATAATTGTAAACTCTCGGCGGCCTAACTTGCCCTGCGACTATAAAATAAGGCCGCAAGCACCCCGAGAGCAGAATTCTCTCGAGGTCTCCAGTGCAGTATCGTCGTCTTACTCAATGCAGAAGATTCACCTTTAGGAGTAACGAAGATACGTAACCTCCTTTGGCAATGCGTTGCCGATCGAGACCTTCTCAGCCAGTAAGCCGAACAACTTGTAAGACCACGCCGCAATTCGTCTATACATAATTCAAATGTATGACGCAACATTTTCAGACATCGATTATCTTATTAAATTGTACGCCGATTCCGCGGCATTAAATTCACGTGTGATCAGTGCGGTAGTGCGGGAAATCTATTGCAAAAAAGCATAAACAAAGAACGTCGATTCCATGTATAAAATCATCCACGCTTCGCGTATCGTGTAAGTGCGGTGTACAACAATTCTTATAACGACAATAGTGTAATTGACCGTTTAACCAAGTACGACTTTTTTAAGTTATTTTGTGTTCAATAAAACTCAGTGTTTACCGGCATTAAAAACGCCGCTTTTGTCTACGATTCCGTTACCCTGCTATCTCAACCCTTCCACTATCTGCTTTTCCCTCACACATTCGTAGGGAGAATTCACACTCGGGTTTGCGTTCGAACAATATATATATATACATAAGAACGTTGATTACTGAATATTTATCTTCCCTTCTTTGTGCCACGAAACTCTTCTAACGACAGAAATTTCCATATTTAAACTAACCTATCATATTTAAGAGATAATGGAAAATTATTATCTGCCTTTAACTCCTCTCCACAAAAAACTGGAAGATACACCTGAAACATAAATACAACCGTATGGAAGATACGGCAATTACTTCTGACTGCGACTTGATCCTTAAAACTAGCCAGTACATATCTCGACACAAAACTGCAGTCCGCCCCCTTAATACCCTCATCTCAACAGTAACCATAATTACCGTTACATTAAGTATAAATCTGATCAAGTACGGTTTACGGAAGCATCATCTGCAATGCCCAAATATCTCCAGAATCGTCTCAATATATCAATCTTTACTATTTATTATTTCCATGTATTCAACTCCCCCCTAATACCACACGCAATTAGTTAATACCGCAATAGGCGTCATTACTTCAATAATTATCCCACTTATCTCTAAACCCCCTTTTAACTCAAGGGCATATACATATAATCGACTGCATTCGCTTTAAGAATTATATTGTCGCGACTGCAGTTACGTCTTACCCCCTTTTGTTTATCTATACTTCAAACAGCATACACATAATTGCTGTGTCAGTCAGAAGTAACCCCCCTTTTTGTTTATAACTTCTAATTGATAATCAATTTACAACTGATTACCTCATCCCCCCACAGCTCATACTTTTCCTTACAAATTACAACTTCATCCATTCCATCTTATTTCAACATTTGTTTTCAATATTTATTCAATAAATTACTTAAACGCACAATAACTCCGAAGACTCTTTTTTTTAAACCTATTTCTATCATCCTCTTTCACTATCCGACTCTGTCCAGTCCAATTTAGGGAGAGAATTCACATACGGGTTATATCCTGAACATAATTGTATAAAGAAATGACTTTTTAAATTAAACTGGTGCTTCAATTTATTAAATACGAACTGGTGATGTCTTGAAAATAAATTTATTGTTTTATTAAATTTATTATTGAATTAGATTATAATTTATTTTCTCACTTTCAACGCTACTAACATTTGTTGTTCGAGTCGCGTGTAAAGGGAGTTTGTTTTGGTCACGTTCAACGCTACTAACCGTTGTTATTCGAGTCGTGTTTGAGTGAGCCTGGTTTCCATTTTAATCATTTATAAATTAAATTATTAATTTTCATCTCTGTTTAATTAAATTTTAAATTGTAATAGCATTCAGTCGTAAATTTGTTGCTATTAATCAATTACTCAATTTTTTTATTCTATCGTTATAAATACTTTTGTATTTTTTAAAATCTGTTTAAGCAATTTCAATTTATATAAGAATGTAATATTTGTCTCTATTCTTCTATAATATTTATTGATTTATCCTTTTCTATCTGTTGAGTTTTAATAAATTTACCACTTACTTGATATATACTCATCCATCCAAGAATTATTTGAATTTATTATACGATAAAATCACCTTTTTATTAAATAATCACTCTTATTTCGTAGATGTTTTATCTATACTCTTACATCGTTTCTTATTAACTTTTTGTTATTCTTTGAGAATACTGCCGACTATCGCTTCTGTTCGTACATTTATGTTTTGAAAACTCGATTTCTGAGAGTTGATATCGACGGACTGCAATTTATTATTATAAGGTAATCATAATTATTTAATTATACTATGTTTATTAACTGCTTGTTGTGGAGTGAAGTCAAAATCGCTGTATTAGCCAGCTTTCTGATTTGGGATCAAGAGGATTAAAGCTTTCGTGTTAAAGACTTATTCGGAATTCAGGGAATTTTGAATACAGTGGTATTATTTCATTGTTAAATATCATTATTATCAATACCATATTCGTATATATTCAAAAATTTTATAAAAGTATATCATTGAGAACCATTAGATTTATACTTCAATTACATAAACTTCAAATTCATTTAATATATTATTCATTGATACTTGTATAGTTTGATTGTTGGTTAATACTTATAACATATTTATTGTGGCAAAATTATGGGAAGATATATGTTCGAGATTCTATTAACAACTCTCTTGTGATTGTATTTAGAATCATGACTTTCTCTTTATTAGAATGCTCATGCGACTCGAGAGGAAAATATAAATACAACAGGCTGAAAAAAGGCATCGGCTGTTCAGTGCGAATATGAAGATCAAACCGGTAATATCTAGTTATTGTTTCCTGTTATTAACATAAGTTATTTTCAAGCCAGCAGTCACATTAAAATCTGTGTTATCTTGAGACTTGTGATAATGTAACAGTTTGTGATTATTACGGTTCAAATTAAGTACTAGAGACACTAACCTGCGAACCCACGTTCTTTCTAAACAATTTATATAAGTAGACACTCAACACAGCAAAAAGCGGACATTAAGGCTAAAACGACCTGATCTAGATTAAGCCATTACTACTATACGTCTCAACCAACATCTTACTCAGCTTAAAACTGAGTAGCGGGACAACTACAACCTTTCATTCAGATTTTCTATTATCATACATCACTACCGTAACGCAGCTATCATATCAATACAACCAAACCCCTTACCATTCGGCTTTATTATCTAAATATTTATCAACTATTTATATATTTATTATTTAATAAACATACTTTATTTTCCAACAACAAGATCTGCTCAGTTTATAATACTCATTTCTATAACCTCTCTCTTCACTATCTGTATCTCCTGATTACATCCGGGAGAGAAAATACACAAATTTTGAAAATATCCAAAGATGTAGTATTTTAAATAACTAAAAGGTGTTTTCGTACGCTAAATAAAGTTATCAAATATTAAGTTATACTATATTTAAAGAGTTATGCTATTGTAATAATAAAGATAGTATTATAGTAATAATAATTTGAATACATTAGATTGCACTTGCCCGGCGCTTCAGAACGCATAATATCTTTAGTAGTCTCCAGATAAAATAATATAAGGCAATCTTCATAATTATATAGCTTTCTAACAAACAGTGATCGGCAACAATCCGCAGAAGTCTTAACCAGACACTAACAAAAAAGACTGCATCAATTGCTGGTATTGCAACAAGCTAAGTTCTAAGTTCATTTTGATTTTCAATTTACAACTGATCCTCAATTCTGCTTGGAAGAACAACCTTAACACGATTCACCGCCGCTATTCGACCATCGACTCATAAGTGATTACTGCTCCCCTATCCATCGATTCCTTGTAGCAGGAATCAGAGCTTTAACGACTAGTTAACAATCCATAGAAGCGACTGACGCCCGGCAAACATCGACATTTACGACTGATTGCCGCCTCCATTCGAAGCATGCAACAGCACATTACACAGCAAGTATTGCTAAAGACGAAGACGCGGACTAACTAATATTGATAGGGATTTCACCTGCTTGACTGTATGTACTGTATGCACTTTCTAATGTTAAAGAATGTGGATGTAATAGAACTGATGGTGGTAGGATTGATTAAAATGTTAAAGAATGTGGATATAATAGAACTGATGGTGGTAGGATTGATTAAATTGTTAAAGAATGTGGATATAATAGAACTGATGGTGTAGGATTGATTAAATTGTTAAACATGTGTGTGTGTGCTGTTTCTAATTATTTAATAATGTATTTTTCATTGAAATGTGTACAGTGAATGGTATAATTATTGTGTGTGGTTATATGTGTGAAATTGTAGAAGTCGCCGATGATCCGCAAATAGTAATCGATAATGGCCTTGACGCCTAAATTCTATTTCGTTGTAAGGTTTAATTGTAAATTTATCCTACCCTCTCTCTCTCTCTCACATAATGTGCAAGTAGTCCCAAGAAGGTCTTGGACTCGGCGTTCGTCTTGGACGCCGCGCTGATGCGCTGAAAAGGGTGACGTTCCCTCTTCGTGTTTTGCTGACAAGGCCTTAGCAATTCTCTTTACCTACGTCCGTGCTGAATCGCTGGTACTATGAACCGTGCGATAACAGATTTACCTAACTTCAGCTGTAGGAAGTACGTCTACTTCAAAACTGCCAGGATTGTCCCTTTGAGATCCAAGTGAAGATTGTACATTAATCGAAGACAACCAAAATCGACGAGGCTCACTCCACACTCATACTTCTTATCACGGTTTTTCACCGCCCGGTTGAAACTAATTCGATAATTTTCTGATTGGTCTCGTAATCGGCAATTTATTACACAAATTGTCATTTTATTTTTGACTGATAGGCGGGCGTTTTCTCACCCGTAGTCACGCTACGGCCAAATCCGTCGGCTGATTTGAACGGGGGAACTTGAGGAATCTTCTTGTCTTGTCTAGCCCGTGCCGTGTGTCGATAATTATACACTTTCTTTCTATTATCCTTGACCCTTGACTTAGGTAGTCTCCGAATTCGATGATCATAAGACAATTCTTGAATTTAGTCAGGTGGCTTCAATACGTGACATGAACACTTGAATACTGTTCTCGATTTTTCTAGCAATAAACTTCTAGTCTTCGAATCTACACGCTCTTTTGTTCTCTGCTTTTATACCGCACTTCTATATTCGTAAACACCAACGGCGACGGTCTGGCGGTTGTTTTATTATACGGATTTCCGAACGATAAAGAAATGTACAGAAACAATTGGTTATATAGATATGCAATGACATTAACGAATTCAAAATTAAAATGAAATACGTAATTAGACGCAAGGATTTTTCAATCTTATTTATTTCACTATTATTATCATTTATTAACGAATTTATCACCGAAAACATATATTAATGCTATTAAACTAATATATATTCGTAATCAACGATAAAGGTTTCTTATGGAAGTTGATATTCAATTTTTGCTTTAAGTGAGTTAGATAAAACTTTTAATTTGTTTAAATACGTATATATATTTGAACTTTTGTAACAAAAAATAAATTGCCTAAAAATCTAAACCATATTTTAAATACATTTTATGAACTGATTTAATAATCGTTTATGCATGAATAATTTTTTTATGTAGGCTTACTCTATATTTAAGTCGTAAACTTATGTATTACTTTTTACTTAAAATTATATATTAATTTTTACTTTTATTTTGTGACAATTATATATTTACAAATTTATTAATCATTATCTCTAATATAAAACCTTCCAATATTACGAATCTAAATATATTTTGGATGTTTTAAATTGAAATGCAAATAAGTAGTTCAATATAAAATAGAAAAATAATCTTTCTTGGTATTTCAAAATTAATTGTACGGAAAATAATATTTAAATTAAAAATAACCTTTTAAACATTATTGTGAAATTTTAAATTAATGTGAATTCTTATAAAAATAGGATTTAAGTTGCATTTATTTAATTCAAAAAGAAAATGAATAAAATGCGTATTCCATTTTTTCGAAGTACGTTTATAAATTCGGAGAGAATTACGTTAAGTCGTTTACTGTAACTTTACAAAATCAAAGTCTAAGAACTCCAGTGGTAGTGGGGAATGTCCGCAATGCGCTACGTACTACGTCTATGGATAAGTAAAAAATCGAAGTACGCGTGCTAAGTCTGTTTATATTACTGATTTGTGTTTATATTTATATATTTTTTTTTATCTAAATTAATTTTTTTTTAATAAAAAATATTTGAAAAAGGAAGATATATCAAATGGATAACTACTAACATTAAATGAATAAATTAGATAATTTTTAAACTAGATAACTTAATTTTTATAAATCATTTATATTTAATATTTTTTTGCATTTAGTTTGTGATTTGTATTTTTGTTTTCTCAAAAACATCAAACAACAGAATACAAAGGTAAGTTCCAGTTTATTAAAATCAATTTTTCTATTAAGATGTCATTTATTATAGATAATTATTCAATAATTCTGATTATTTTTAATGTATGAAATTGGATTTATTTTGTTTTATTTTTTAGCAAATATCCAATTTATAGTGTTTAAATCATAAAAAAATTTTCAAAATGGAAAAAAAAATAATTTGTAACAAGTAAAATTATAAAAATATGAGAAGTATTATTAATATTTTTAAATTAATAAATTTTTATTTTATTTGAGATTTAATAACTACAGAAAATTGATGTTATTTTTCAAATCTTGCAATGTATATGGTTATGATTGAATTTCAGTATAAGTTAAGGTGGTATATTATAATTGTATATTTGTAAAAATGAGATTCGTAAATTACTTGAATAATTCAGTTTTGTTATCAAAATATTTTTAAATTTTTATTACAGTGAGTAAAGATAATTAATAAGAATATAAAACTAACTTTATTAATTTATAATAATATTTGTAAATGAATGAAAACTTTATATTAAAATCATTATATAAATAAGAAAGAGAACTGATTTTGATTATAGTAATGAATAACAGTTTTTTTATAGAAAATTAAATTTATTAATAATATTTTTAAATTAATAAAATTAAATACATATACAACTCTAGTATTTAAGCAAATAAATAATTTTCTATCATATTAAATTTAGTTTTATCACATTTTATTCTTATAATAATAATTACAGTTTTTACTACTATAAATACTAAACATTTTTTAATATAAGAATTTTTAAAATTGTAAAATAAATTATTAGATTCTTAGATTTATCAAAAATTTGTTAAACAAGTACAGAAATATGTATTTTATAACTTTTATTTATATTATATAATAAATTATTCAATAAATAAAATATTTGGATCTATACATGTAAAAAAGTTTCAAGGTTTTATTAAAATTAATAAGATAATATATATGTAATGGAATGCATTTAAATTTTAATTAATTTTTATTGAAAATATAAATATTACCTTTATTGAATATTGATATTTACAATATTTTTTTAAGATTTCCTAATTTTTATAATACTTTTATCATATGTGTTATGTAATAATCTATGGTACTGTAGTATTTTTATAATAAAAATAATTCTTTCAATTATTTATTTATTATAAAGAAAAATATATACTTTCTAATTTATTTACTAGAGTTATATGCTTCGAAGTTTATAAAATCCATAATAATTAATATTATATGAGTTACTGTTTCAATGTTAAAAATTACTTTTTGTTTATATTAGTCTTCTTAAATCGTTATAAATACAATTATATAATTTATAATAAATTTATTAATGGACAAGATCAGTTGTTAATTTCTTGAAACTTTCGAATAAATATAAATTGACATAAATTATCAGAATGCGGTAATATTTATAATTTTTCAAAAAAACTGTATAAACAAAAAATATCTCAGCATTACATTAGTTTATAAATTGATTTAATCTGACTTTACTATTTATATTATATACAGTAATACATAATTATATTATACATTACTATTTATACATAAAAGTTATTTTATATAGATTTGTTTGTTAATTTTTAAAATAATCCAGATGATATAAATTAACTATTCAAAAGTTAAAATTGATTCTTTAAAAATAAATAAATAAATCAAATATAAAAATTGAATAATACTATCGAGACAATTAATAAACATTTAAAAACTATCGTTCCTTTTTCAATTACCTTGCCTTTATCTTGTAAGGCATTAAGAGGATGAAAATCTAACCGATGTTATTCATATAAGAATAAAATGTGTAGTATGTCAGTAATAAAAAAGCAAAGCAAAGTCACTCACATTGTATATATCAGTGTATATAGAAATGAAGTTTAAGTTATTGTGATACATTATTAAAGTTATTATTAAAGACACATAAAAGATACAATTATATACTTAAAAATCCAATAAATTTTCAAGACTAAAGGTATTAGAAATTAATAATTATAGATATGAAAATATGTTTGCAATTTAGTTTTGGCGATCTTTTTTATCATAATATTCTGTAATAAACAAAAAAGAAGCCATCTTATTACACTTTTCACAACATACAAATGTAAAAATAATGGGTGTTCGGGATTGAGCCCGTGAAAACACTTTCCCAGGTGGAGGGAGGGAGAGGCGGATAGTGGAGAAAGAGAGATAGCGGGGTAGAATGAAACAGAGGCAAATTGGCGTGGTTATGCTGTAAAATGGTG
>JAPYYT010002712.1:0-23088 GCA_030522565.1 Ceratosolen corneri | reverse complement strand
GAGGACGAAGTGGAGTAGGAGGTGGTGGAGGAGGTGGTGGAGGAGGTGGAGGAGGTGGAGTAGGTGGAGGAAGGCTTTGATGGAAATCGGAAAGAGGTGGTGCGCTCGTGCTCTTGCCGAGGGAGGACAAAAAAGCACCGGCGTCAGCTCTCGGAACCTCAACTTGGCCCGCGCTATCTGCATCAAACGACCCTCGGAGCATAAAGTGTATCGGCTCGGAGGGCGAGCGGTGGCGGAGGAGGAGGAGGAGGGGGGAGAGTCGGCATTCCGTCCGTGTCTACGGGAGCGTGGCTTGGGCATTGGTCGAGGTGGCTCTTGGTGGCAGCCAGTCCCGGGCGTTTCCTCAAATCGAACGGATGGACGCCGGAGATGAATCGATTGGTGTCGTCTTGCCGTGGGTACTGGGAGTGGGCCAGCGGGGCTCGAGGAGCCAGCCTCGCAGCTTTTTGGCTTGCCACTCTTTGCCAGCACGAGGGGGAGTGAAGGAGGGATTGGGGTGGGGGTGAAGGAGGTGGATGTGGGAGAGGCTCGCTCGTGGATTAGCGGGTCCGCGGTGTTCCGGGGAGTTTATATCGATTAGATAATGATGGGGATGGGGTTGCTGAGGTAGGGAGTTTGGTAGATTGTTGGGTTGGTGGTTGGTTTGGCGTTTGATAGTCCAGCATATTTATGTAAAGTGTTTGCTACTTGTTTTCTTGGCGCACTACCGCATTAGTAGGCTCGACTCATCGCGAATGCATTATGTAATACATTAGTACCGGACGTATTTTCGAGGTCAATTTAGTTGCCAGTTTTATGCTCAGCACTTGGCACTTATTGCTTAAGGGATGCGCGTCTATGTGTTTGCAATGAAATGTAACGATTGATTGAGCATTTGGTGGTTGCATGGCTTTATGTTGTTTTGGCTTGTTGATGGGATCCGAGTCATTTGGTGGTTGAACGAGTGTGGCTAGAGTAGGGAATCGGGGAATTATTTAGACTGTGGAAATAAGCATTGTTATGTAAACTGCAAAAGGGCAAATAGGCTGTCGGCACACGAGGTTAACTAGGAGTAGAAAAATATTGTGCGTCATGGATGTTTATCGAGAATTGATTTTCACGTATGACAATCCGTCGTTTCCTTCCAATTCTCTTACATTGCAAATTTGGTGATTTTAGGCTTCACAATGGCTTAACAATGATTTAACGTATTTATAATGTTGAAAATTGTTGGCAACCTAGCGTCATTACTTGGTAGTAAATGATTGTTTGGCAATTGGCATTGCCGATGCAGCCCATTCGAAAAAAACAATCATATTTTTCATCGCATAGTCGGGCGAATTTCATTTCTAAACGAGCGCTCTCGTATCCCATAAATCTTTACATCACATGCCGAATAAAAAGTTATAATTTGCGGCCGATTACGCGAATGTAAAATTCCTCGATCTCTGACGCTCTTCCTAACCGGCATTCAAGGCTCAAATTTTTACATTGATTTTCCGCCGTTTAAAATGGCAGTTAATCTTGGCAGGTTGCGGTGCGCGTGTAGTTAATATATGAAAGGATATTTACATCGATAGGCAATTCCGAGACATACTAGTTTCCGCTTTTCGAGGCATCACTAAAAATGTTTATTCGTCTCGGTTTAAGCAAGTTACCCGTACTCTTCTTGCGCAAGACTCCACTCGATAAAATGATGAGAGGATGCGCTCTAAGCCTATTATTCTATACACTGCGATTTTGCCGTGAGGAGGTAAAAAAAATGGATACACTGGGTAGTAATCGCTTTGTGGCGCAGTGCATGCGTAGTTTATATATATATCCACACGTACGGAGAGGCCGGGCGTATGTGTTTATGGGCCCAGGAGAATGAAGCTCTTATGTTTGCTGGACAAAGATTATCTGGTAAAAATTACATTGATAATTCACGAGTTACACGATCAACGGATGGTTACGATGTTCTCTTATTCGTAAAATGGTAGTTGGGGCGAGGAGAGAGATTTTAGTATTTGTGGGTATAATTTTCGGCCAAGGTAGTCTTATAGTAATTTTACTTTGGAAAACGACAATTTTTTGCCTTCTCCTTTCTCCCTTTCGCCCAAGCGCGCAGTCTATTTCATTGTAATGCTGCGTTAAATCTGTAAATATTATAAGCGCTCGTACCGTGTACGCTCGTTAAATCTTGGTATCGAATAAGGTGATCTCTCAGCAAGAAGAAGTTTTCGATTTTATCTACAGAATTAACGGAGACAGCAACAACTGCTAGCAATTGCAATTGCTTGTTACACATTAGAGCGTGAATCGCTCAAATGCATGACAATTTAATAGTTAATATGGAATTGTAACAGGCCTCACTACATGTGAAGCACTGATATTTTTTAAGCATTAGCTCGGGTATATTAGCGAATAAATACTTGTAAAGATGAGGTTTTTGAAATAATTGGGGTCGTGACGATTGATAAGGCAAAGTACCAGAAGGAAAGAGATTTTACGCGAGTGCACACTGTAAGTTCAAAAATTCTATCGACACACGCGATAGGATGGAATTGAAAAGGCGTTTAAACTGAAAATATGTCAGGTAATCGCACGCCGTCCATTACAAATCTTCACCACGGCACATCCGGAGACAAATAATCAGTTCCCCGAGCGCTCGGCTTTTTCTCGCGCTGACCGTTACAAATGCAACTGCCACTTCTCGTTTTTACAGAGGCTCCTCCACGTCTTTCCCATATTCCATGGATGCAAGGAACGCGCGCGCGCCGCGGCAAAGATGAATAACCCAGCGCAGAATGATGAAGAGGAAGAAGGAGCCACATAATCGCGACTCGCTTACGCATAAGCTCGGGTGTAAAAAAGCGAGCGAGACAGATAAACGGATAGAATCAGAAGCGCAATAGGGAGAGAGAGAGAGGCAGAGAGTGAGAGAGAGGGAGGGAGGGAGAGGGAGAGGGAGGAGATGGGAGTCTTTGAAATCGCGGCAGGCGGACAAAACATAGGCCGCGTACGCTTTCGACTTTGGCCGCGGTGCGCGATGCCGCTGCGCAACGTATAATAAGAGTGTGATTAGCATTATTTACGGCCGGTTAACTATTAACCCATAAATCAAAGAGAGACGATGCCATATTTCTATTTCCACTCCCTTGGTACTCTGCCGCCTCTACTCTTTCTTCCTGTCGAGGGGCGAAAGAGTCGCAGTTCGCGCGCTTTTGAGCTCCTCACACTCTCGCCTCGGGGAAAAATGTGGTGGTCACTCCCATACTTTACGTGGATTAAACATAATTTTTCCTCGCATTGTGCGCATTTGCAGTATTATTTTGCGCATTTTTAGTGGATTCGTTGCGTTTACAATTGTTAATCGAGTTGGTTAGGAGGCGACTTATAAATAATCATTTAAAAGCAAATGTGATAATTATTGAATTTATCTCAAGTTTTGGAATAACGCGGAGAGATTAAGAAAGACCAAGTGCGAATGGAAGAGAATGGGTAGCCAAGTTGATGGAGAGAGATAGAGATGCTGCACACGTGTGCTTGTGGTAGGCATAAATCGGAGAATCTGAGCATCGGAGGTCAATGTTGTATCGCTCAGAGGTTCAGCGTTCAATAAGAGTTTGATCAGGTGGAGATAAGCGAGTTTGACATGCAGTGTGCATTAATAATTGGATTTTTTTATTAGCTCGTCATTGCACTAGTCGGAAATTTCGTTGCCTTTGATTCGTCCAATAGCTCTTTTCCATGTGACAACATTTTAGAATTTCATAAAGATCCTAATAGCCGAATGAAAATGTCTTGTAACTATAAATAATTATAGGAAATGGCAACTACTACTGTTATAATTGAAACAATTGAAAGTAAGATTGTTAATTTTTTTGTTGATTAAGAAACTTTAATAAAATAAATTGGAATTATTATTTTATGCATTGCTCAATACTAGTTCATCGATGGCTTGATTTTAATTTTTAATACGCAAAACCTCAAAACCTTGACAAAAGTTGTCTTCATTTTATTTTATTAGGATTTTATAATGGTATAATTAAAATGTTAATATGCGTGACAAATTATTTATTATTATGTCTAAAGTATTGGTTTGTAATTGATCTATTGAAGAATGACAGTGAGAAAATTAGTGAAATAGAAAAGTGTGTAGAAACAACAAGAATAACGTCTGTTTGAATGAATTTGAAGGAATTTCTCAACATTCGATATTTTACCTCAAAGATTTGGCTTATTAATTTAAATTTACTTGAGTAAAAAGTTATTTATACCTTTAACCATTAAAACGTAGAAAAAAACCGTAACTTTAGTTATAAAGAATTTGGAGACCATCTTAATAAAAATGAAAATACACTTGTTTTTCAAAAGAAGAAACTTAAATTACATGTAATCCTCCTAATTAAAGGAAAATGAAAAAGCATAATACAATTAGAATAATACTGATTTGGTACGATCGGTAATTGTATCGGATTAATGAAGTGAAATATTAAAGTACACAGCAATATCTTGAATAATAATAAATCTCGATTTACATTTAAAATTTCCCGCTAAAGTATTCTAGTCCCAATAATATTTTATTTTAACGAATATTTTCTATTCCAACTATTCACAAGAGGGAAAAAAATTAAACACGCGCTAAATTTTATTATACACCGAAAAAACTTATTTTATATACCTTACGGACTTTTTTCCTTCACAAATACATGAAGAAATTATCCGAATATCAGTTTTGTTATTTTTTAATATAATATACAACAGGCGTATACAGTTATAACCTGCAATCACCGTCTTTTATTCGTTTTCATCTCTCTCTCTCTCTCTCCTCCTCCCTCGCTCCCTCGGTCCTTCCAACTCTCTATCCGTATCTATCTCACGTGTACACGAAGTTTCTTATTAAAAAAAAAAAAGACAGCGCGAGTCCGATCAGTCGATCCGATAAAGTTTTTAATCTATTGGGATAAGCACATTATTTTCAGAGGCAGTGCTTCTTTTTCTAGCGCGTCAAGTAATAAAGAGCTTTGATTTAACTGATATTTTTCACAATCCACTTGACACTTTTTATATCAAACGTATGCTGCCAGCCTTCAATTATGGCTACACATAAGAATTATGTGACTGAAAATTACAGAGCAGAAGGAACAAGGCAAGTCTACCGGAGTCAGGATAATGATTTCATTAACGAATATGTATAATGTATCTTCTTTTAGTATCGCTTATTACACGTTTCGCTCTCAAAAGAATTGCGCGCGCGCGCACACTCACTTACAAAGTGCCTCCGTCCACGTATGCGTACACGTGCGTGTAATTGTACATTTTAAAGTCGTTATATCTTAATATTGCCATTATAGGCAAAAGATTCGGACTTGATAATCGGTAAGTAATATTAATATGTTTGTATATTAAAAATTTATTGGCTGTGCTCCGTATGTGTGCCGTGGTAGGGAAATCTTACCGTATTAATTATACGATCAAAAAAATTTGTCCGAATGGTTCGTGAAATAACGAGGAAGCATTTATCCAACACCGACAGCACTCTATTAAACACTCGTAATATATATACATATATATATGTAATTATTGTAGATGTAATGCCCAATACATAAAGCTGGGTGCCCGATTGATTATTAAACAATATCGTCCGCTTGGAAAAGTCTCGAGTTATCGCCATAAAAATAAGTAGGAAATTTTTTCGCCAATTATTTGAGCCACGCTTCCCTCCTCCCAAAAGTCTCGAGTCCTTTAAATTATAAGAGACGCTCGATTCATTAAACAGAGTCGGCCATATATAGCCTGATTCGAAAACTTCGAGTCCACTAATTTCTCAGGGAATTTTTAGCTCTCGAGCCCTACGGTGCGATCATTTCAAAATGAAGACATTCGATCAAAGCAGCCCGGTCGTCGACACTCGTAATTGGCAATTTGACGGCACGCATCCTTAAAACCCCGACAATCACGTACAACTTGATCGCAAAATTTCGAGCCGCCGCCATCACCTTCTGATTCCCTTATCACGATTCAGCGGCGGTAGTCGTCCTGCATTCCACGAGTCCCGGAGCCCCGGAGCTCCGGCTTCCTCGCATTTAATTCCCGCGGAATGAGTTCTCCGCTCCCCGCCCTCTCGAGGTCTCGCTTTGCAAGTCAAATTCTCCCCGGAGAGGAGGAGGAGGGAGGGAGGAAGGAGGCTGGCTGGCTGGCTGGCGAGAGGCTGAGGCGGCTCGAGGAGCATCTATTCCTCGTTACCGGCCACCGCCGCAACGATACAGAGGAAACAATGGGAATTGTCGGAGCTGGTGGTGGCAAACGAAGGGCAGCTCGGGGAGTCGATCGATGAGGCGTGAATGCGATCGAGTAAATCACTCGGTGAGTTTTCGTCGCGGTCGAGGGCGGCGATCAATGCGCCACTCGAGCTTTGCATAAAGTGACTCGCTCCGAGGAATAGAATTCGTGGAATAGATGCGCGGAGGAGACAATGATGAGCGACGGCGGGGAAATGCGAAATGAGGGGCGGCGAGGTGGAGGGACAGCGAGTATTGAGGAATTTTTCCTCGACATTAGCATTTGCGGCGCTCGATGATGAAAAAGACGTGGAGCCTAACTTCTTGGACCTTCTTGATGTCGAGGGGTATGGAGATGAGGCCGAGAATTGCCATCCTCAACCATTATGTTACAATAATATACGGAGAGGCGTTTTCCTAGCAATAGTTTTCGCTTCCCAGACGACACATATTAATTCATTGCAAGCAATCGACAATCGTCACAAGATCCGTGGTATTTCCGGCTGTATAATTGCATCTTGTGGGCAATAAGTTGGGTTATTGGGCTTTTGAAAGGAGGCATACGGTTCGCGTGAAAATCTCCATTTACAAATGGCTGCCAATAAACTGCTTAATTACCAATTTATGCGTGCCCTTTTAATGTTCCGATGAAACGCCACTCTCAATGAAAGAGGCTGCAAGTGCCTATTGATAAGGCCGAGTGTGGTTAAGCAAAGAGAAAGCAGAGCTCCGGCCTAATGAGATGGCCAGAGCGCACACGAGGAGACCAACTAACCTCTAATGCCACATTTAAAGGCGAAACTTGGAGGTTAGAGGTCGGCTCGAGGGCCCGAGTATTTAACAAATTCCTACCTCCTCGACAAGTTCAGCCGATTAATTTCTCGAGAGGGCAGCTAATGGAAAGCCCCGATCGGACGGCCAGACGGATCCTCAGATCAGAGGTAGCGCGGCCCTCCGAGCCCTAATAATAGTTTAATAAAGATTTATTTGGCTGAAAGGTCGGAGGAGAGCTTAGTCTGGCATTGGCGAGGCGTGCACGAGGTGGCTGCCGAGGTTCGATATATTTCAGTTTCGGCGAAATCCCTCGCTTTCCATCTCGGCGCGAGGAAGCGCACACCCCGAGCGGAAAATCTTTCTCGGGCGGGGCGCGAGGGGGGCACTCGAGCGGCGGACCCGAGGAGGATGCAAAGATGGCTGCGGATGGCTCCGTTGCAGCTGTGCTCTTCGCCTCTTTGTTTCGCAGCTCGATTCCGCTCCCGAATGCCGAGCACGCGTCGGCGGTTAGTTCTGATTAGCGGCAGGCCGAATGACGTACCACTGGCAGCGAGGATCGCGTGCTCCGAATACTCGACATCCTCTCTCGCTCTTCCCAATCCCCGTCCCGTGGGCTTCTTCTCTCCCCGGCCGTCAGACCTCTTCCCTCCTCGCTCTCTACTTTGCTCTCCCCCCTTTGCTCTCCCCTTTGCTCTCCCCTTTGCTCTCTCCGTCGCTCTCCCCTTCGCTCTCCACTTCGCTCTCCACTTGGCGGCTCTGCCGGGATGGCAGCGAGGCGAGGCGACAAATCGCCGTCGAGGTTCAATTGGCTTTGGCCGCGATGGCCGAGACTCGGGATCTAATAAAATTTAAGGGGAGCGCCTCGATTGGCGCGAGTAAATTTTAATAAAGTCACGAGTAACCGGAGAATAAGTGATGGGCGACGGTCAGCGGACGCTTAGGCAACGACACCTTTTGCCCATCGGATTGCCTCGATTGTGGCTCATGTGGTGGCCCTCGGACACTGTCACTTGCTCTATGGAAGATCGGCGAGAGGCCAATTTATTTACTCGCTAATGCATAATTCCGCGCGATAAGCAAGTCTTGCTTGAGAAACGCCTTATCTCCCAAGGATATGAGCTGATAACTGGAAATTGCCGTTTATTTACTGTCTGTGGCGCGGAAAAATAAGTTATCGGCCGCACTCGGGGCGAATTAAATGGCGCTAATTATTCGCTTAAATTTATAAGAGAAGCTGCTCAATTAATTGCCCTCGTTGGCAACTAGTCGTTTCGAGATACGGCGAGGCAACGATTTCTTCTACTCTCTTCCCTTCTCTCTTCTTTCTTCTTGTTTTCTTTTGCAGCGATTCTTACAATTTGGCCGCGCATTCAATAATCTGCTGTTTATCGCGGGCGCCGTTTCAATTGAGTGCTCGCAAATTTTCATTGGGGCACGCGTCTCAGCCACAATCGTGCTTATCGCAATGCAGATTGAATGGATTAGGAGACGTCGATGTTATTGCTAGCGAATCGCTCGCAACGCAAAACTCAGCGGCGAAGCCATAAATTTACATGGCGATTGCAAGCCCAACTCGCATTATCGCGCGCTTTTCCCTCGAAATCAACAGCTCCACTCACAATAGCTGGTCTCATTGAAGCCGATAAAGGCATTAAAATCCCCCTTTGGCGCAGCTCCTTCCTCGCATTTCAATGTCGGCCTTACGTAAAAGCGGAAAATTTGCCAACCGCCAATAGAAGTAGGCGCGCGCGCGCCGCCCAAGGAGAGCAGCACTCGTTACTGGGCAACGAAATCGGGGGGGAAAAAAAAATGAGATGGAAGATGAAACGGCCAGCGTCTAAATGGCACCGCGTCATCGCTGATACGGCCACTGTAAAAATAGCCGCGGCGGTCGAAGGTCCCAGCCGAGTTTTTCCGCGCGCGCGCGGGCCTCGATTGATTGATAATTACGCAAGGGGAAAGCGAGTGGAGTAGTCTCGCGCTTCCGTCGGCCAACAATAAATAATCACGTGAGCGGAAACAGCGCGGGCCCAATGAAACTTTCGTCTTCTTATCTTGGCGTCATTCTCTTACACCGGCAGCTCACTTTGTTTTACAACGCCGATTTTTTTGTCTTGGGCCGCCGGATAATAATGTTGCCGGCCATTCGCTTTAGCCCTCCGCATTTTCCAACACCTACCGTAAACGTGACTCGCTCCTTATTTTTACACCACTTTGGCGTGCGTGGAAAAAATCTTTGATGCGCCCTCCATTCCCTCTGGCACGTGCCTTTATGATGATTAATGACGCGGATCGACGCGCACGCACACACACGGGAGTGTGCAAGATCGCTGGCCCGACTCGCACTTTTGTCTCCGATGTATTATGCACGTGGGTAGGTAGGGTAGGTTTTTACATTATCCCAGAATACTTATACGCGAAATAATTGCGTTTCATTCATCTTCCTACAAAGTGAATGGCACATGCACTGCGCAGTATAATACGGCATGTCAATAATCAATGAGCTGGAAAAATCGGGCGCTATTTGCGAGAATGAACGAAACATGAAAGTGACGTAGGCGTCGAGCGAAACGTGCGAAGATGAAAAAGCGAGGGTATCGAGACTTGGCTAGTAGATAAGCGACGGCCCTCTAATAATTAGCGCGACCCGCACTTTTGTGCGCTTTGCGTACTTTGTTTAGAGACGACTGTCTGGGCCGATTCTTTCCTCCTACTATCATCGCCCCCCGCCTCCCCCGCCACCGCCTCCCCCCCCCTTCCCTGGCATTTTGCTCGAGCGCGCATTGTACGTCTATAAGCACATGATCGCGGTTACGCAATGCGATCGCGGCATTCGTCGCGGAACGTCGCTTCCCTTCAGCGATAACAAATTCCTCTGAGCGCAAGTCGACCAGTATTTTTCACTGATTGTTATTGAAGGTGCGCGAGTCCGCTCATTATTGACGTTTGGAGGAATGTTCGAGTTGCTTGGAATGGTTTGTGGCGCGTTATATTGCGCGCTGCTGGTAATTATTACTAGATAATGTGAGCTCGTGACGCGCGATCGGCCGACTTTATTACATTATCGGTTATCGGTTTGTCATAAATGTTATTCCAAAATAATTGAATATGATTTCAAGGGGTGGACAATTTGATCGGGTCGACTGTTACTAAAATCGAGCTTCGTCTGCTTATAAAATGTTATTAATTCAAAATTGGCATTATTGCATTGTAGAATTAGAGCAAATTATAACGAGACATTTAATTTTCGCTGTTTAAAAAAAGATTTCTTACTAACAATCAATGATTGAATTTCCTAAAGAGTGCACAAATTATTATTAAAAAATGAAGTTTTTAAGAATCCAACATTAATAGGCAAAGGGAGAGGGAATGGGAAAGATTTACAGATAGAGAGATGAGAGGGAGAGAGAGAGAGAGGACGAGTCAATTATTAGCTCTCTAATGTAAATGTAAAGATATTGATTATTTTACAAAACATTTTCAAATTAGTATCTTTGGTAATTCAAAGATGATAAAAGACAGCACATAAAATTCTACATTTAGTCTAATGCCAATTATTATCAATGTAATCTTCATTAAATTTAGAACACTGACAAACTGAAAACTTTCTATACACAACGTAAACTTCAATAATAATAATAATAACAATAACAATAATACTGCGAATTTTATTAATATTCCAATAACTAGCCATAACTGTCGGCAAATAAATGCATTTACGCATACATGGAATAATCAATAGATAAAGAATAATTCGGTCGGTTAATCGTCGATGGTGGCACTCCCAGTCAAAAGATGATACATTTAAGCTGATTTTGAGCCCACGTGGCATGTCTTTTTTTACATTGATGTCTACTAGGAGTGATTGTGATGTGATTAACTAAAAGTTACATCAGTCACTTACAGCATATTCTTGTTCGACAATGAAACGTTACTGTTGCACGCATAAATCGTTGCCCTGCAATAATATCCCTTAAATATTACGGTCGAAATGATTTTCCTCGTTAATTGCTCGTAATGCATCACATTACTCGCCGAACCTTATTCTCCGTCCGTCAAAAAGTAATTTAATAAACAGCCAAAATTATATAAAACTCCACGGCAGAGCGGAAGGCCATATAATCCGGCAAGGCATCGTATTCGGAAAAATTAAAGCTGACAAAGTAGAGTCACGTACTGCTCTCCGACCGTAATTTTCCGTAATATCCCGAAAAGAAGCTCTCCCACCACCACCTCCTTCTCCTCCTCTGCGAATTTCCATACGCCCAGCCACATAAACACGAGAGAGGGAGGAGAGTGGCTCGGCCGGAGGGAAGGGTCGGGGAGGAGACCTAGGAACGCCACCGGCGAGGAACTTGCCGAGTCCCTAATTTACACCCAAGCTCAGTCGTTAGTTGCATCCGCGACTCCCGTCCCTCCCCCGCACCCCCCCCCCGGTGAGGGCGCGCGCCGACGCAGAGACTCCCGGGCACTTGCTACGCCGCAGTTCTCAAGCTCTCCGGAACTTGGCCGGAGATTAAAACGCTTTAGTAATTAACCGGGTCTCTTCACCTTCTGCGCTAACTGTTAGTGAGCTCTTGCCCTCGCTGCCCCCCCTCCCTACTTCCGCTACTTTGTCTTCCCGGGGCTTCTCGCTTTCTATTCCGCTCCTCTCCCCGGCTCTCTCTCTCGCGTTTTTATTAAGCGCCCCCCGCCCCACCCCCAGCGTGCTTATGCGAACTTTTTTGTTATCGCACTTTTTCCTCGCTTAGGTCCTTGGACGCCGGCCGATTTGAAAGTTCCAGCCGACGAATGGATTTCTTTTCAACTTGTTTTTCACTCGGTACACAAGTGTCTCGCTTGCCAAGGGGGTGGACGAGGAAATGCTTAAAGCCGGAGATGGCCCGAGACATTCTTTGCTACCGAGTTCCCGATACTATCGAGAGCAAATGCCGCCCTCTTTAGCCACCGGAGAATTAATACCATAATACGCCTTTTCATAATGAAAGTTTATCGTTTAATGGAAATAAGAGCAGCTCTGTTGCTGGCGATGCTTATAGCAAATACTTTCCAAGATACGCGCTCTCGATATAGAATGTCCGTCGCTTATTGGCGAGCAAGGAAGTGCGATAAAAGCAAAATATTGTATGAAATCACAGGCACACGCACACCAGCGCGCGACACACGAACGCGCGCATCGAGAAATCGTGACGTGCCGTGTATTTGTGGCTGCGAAGGGTATTTTTTCCTTCCACTTTCCACGCTCTTTAAGCTAGAAGTCGAGTAAACGAATGAATAAGTGCCCTATAAATGGGAAAGGGAATTAAAAATTTTATTAACAATCTATTTTGTTGGAGATCCGATCGATTGATAATGCACAGAATTCGCAATGAAATGGAATTCCGCATACGTTTTAAACACCTACGGCTCAATAAACTGCCGGTGCAGTATTATCAAGCCTTGGGAGGCAAATAAATTGCTTTTATAGAAAATTTGCAATTAATAATGTAACAATGTAATACGTAATATAAGACAAGGACGCGTTATTTAGGAAGTGATTAAGCTCTCGAGGCTTTGATTAGGCAACGTCTAATGGAGGCAATCTTATAGTGTCTACGTAAATTGGCTACTTGCGCTTAAAAGAAACGAATGCCCACTATTTTTCGGTATTTATTAGGTTAATTGGATTGAGAATGTTACGAACTGCAACGAATTACATATTTATAATATCCACGGCTATAATGCCATTAATATCCGGCCGCGGATTTATCAGGCGTATTAATTTTTAATAAATGCCATTAATCGATTAGACATTTAATTGCTCGGGCTTGAAAAATAAGTAGCATCATTTGTCAGGGCAATACGCATCGGATAATTATCACCCGGCGATCCCCGAATGAAAAAGAATCACTTGGAATGGTAATTCTCACTCACTCAAGGAATTAAAGGTTCCCCGTCGATTTATCCTCATTCCCCATTACCTCTCGCAGCTCAGCCAAAAAGAACACACGCGCACCAGCAAAACACACACGCACGCACACCACCAACACCCTCCTCGGTCCTCTCGCTCGGCGTATTAGGGGATGCTCGAGGAAGCGTCTGCGGCTCCTTCTTCACCGCGACGACGTCGTCCTCGACTCGGTACTTACAGCTGCGGTTGCCATGGGCGCCCCTCGCCCCCCCCCCTCCCTCCCCGGCTCACTCGCCCTTTTATCCCTCGCGCTCTCTCCCAACTCGGGCCCCATTCACCAGGAGAGGAGTGCTTCGGCGGCCGAATCTCCCGCCTCTCCCGCCGCCACCCCCCCCTCCCACGACCATCCGGCGCTTTCGGTGGGGCAATTTATTGGATCGGATCGGTCCTCGCGATCTTCGACTCCGCGGATCTTCTGGGCTCCGGCAATTGAATGGGAACGCCAAGGAGCGATAAATATAATTTCATTCAATCGTGTAAAGATTGGTGGTTCGCGGGCTCAATGCACTGGGATGTGGGGAGGCCGATGCTAATGCGCCTCGGCTTGATTAATAAATACCATAAAATGTATTCGACAAAATGAGAAATTGGAGGATGCAGATTTACGAGTGGCGAGCATTTAAACGATTTATTCCTTCGCGGATTTGAGCTTTTGCCATTCGTAGTGGGGCACTTTTCCTTTTTCTTCTCCTCCTCCTCTCTCCCTCCCTCTCATACTATACCAATGTGAGATTAAGTTTTCACATTCCTCCGCCAATGTAACGAATGCTCTAAAATTATGCGCACATTAAATTTTGCGCTTTAATAGCGTAAATGCCCTTTTCTTGGGCAAAGAGATAAAATATAATCTCACGTAGTGGCGTATATCTCGCACGTGCGCGCGAGCATTAAGCGTGAAATAATAATTAATTTACAATAAAACTGCCTGCCAATTATTCACTTTAATTGCAAAGATTCCTTTTTTTGGGGGTTGGAGGGTGTGTTAATAGGCGATGGCAATTAGGCGAACTCGAATCAAATTAGTATTTACTTTTGATAAATTGTAAGGGAAGAAGGAGGAATGCCTCGTGCACTCCTCGTATCGCCAATTGTACATTTTTACATGATCATTGCTAATAAGTGAGGCCAATTCATATTACACGCGACGACAATCATTTGCAATAAACCAAGAGAATTTGCTTTATTATGTGCATTACGTATTGGATGGGAATCGTAAGTGAAATTGATAAGTGAAATGGATCAGAGGAAATTGTTCCAATGCCATGCCCTTCCATATGCAGTGCGATAGCCAGTCAATAACTGCTCGTTGCGTGAAATATAAATGGTGAAAAATTGTAAAAGCGACACAATCGATTCGAGCTATTTAGCAATTCTACGAGTGCCAAGAGACAATAATCTATTGACTCTGTTATTTTGGCGAGTAATGCAATTATTAATCGAGGCGAACCAAGAGCTTCGACGACCTGGAGGACCTTGAATTTCCCGTCTTCCATGGGGTTCCTCCGTACGCGTGGCCAACGCTTTCCTTACATTTGGGTTAATTTAATGAGGATCGGCTGGAAAGGAAAATTCCGTTTCGAATGATTGTCCACTAATTGGCTGTCGTCATACTTTTTTTTTCCAACCTCAACTGTGATCGACACGAGATTAGCGACGATTAGCGGCCAATTGTTAAATTCAATGTTTTCAAGTGAAATGAGAATATCGATGGAGAATATAATATTGTCGGAAGGTTCTTATCTAATGGCAATGAGCTGAAAATCTTGTGAATAAATTGTATTGAACATATTACAGCTCTATAACTTCCATTCAGAAGTTATAATATCAGATAACTTTATTTTCTATTATACGCGAAACTTTTCAGTAATATAATTCAGATAGATTATTTGATTTGGTGTGGTGAGAATTTCGAGAAGCAGCAATAATTTTTAATTTAATTTTTAATTACTAACAGTGCATAATTTTCGGATAAGCCGGCTGCTTGCTCGAGTTATTCTTAATTTATCGTAAAAATGAAAACTAATCGTTCCCAACTGCATAACGAGCACTAAATTATCGAAATAAATATATTTTCTACTCTAATAGTATTAAAACGTATAAAACAAAAAAAAAAAAAAAAAAAATTGTCGCTCAACCATAATAAATTTTCAGCCGAGTAAGCTTCCTTTTGCAACTAAAATCCAGAGAAAACTGAACAAAAGCAAAGCAATCAATACGGAGATGATAGTTGGAAAACTTGACTTTTAATAATAATAATGAAAGAAGAAGAGGAAAAAAATCTATGGATACAAAGTTTAAGGTTCGTTACCTTTTTGCATAACGCAACTTTTTCCCTGACCTTAATAATCATTATTTTTTTTTCTTTTTTTTTTCTTTTTTCTTTTTTTTGGATAAACACATGATTTCGAGCCCCTGAGAAAGCACATTCTGGTGGGGAAAATGAGTATGAAATTTGGGCTTCTGCATCGCGCGACCATTTTACCATCTGTCCCAATGAATCAGCTTTCTCTCTCTCTCTCTCTGTCTCTCTCTCCCCCCTTTCTCTTTTTCCGTGATACTTGCTATGGGGGCTACTCGTACTTTAGATAAACTTGGGAGTATAAGCGACGCATCGCTGTATCTGCGTAACGACTTATGATGAGACTCTATCAGTGAGAAATATTTATGTGCATGTTTAACAAGCGTAAACTTGTCGTTTAAATGTCGGGATTGTTGATAATAATTCGAGACTCGTGATCGTCGCTTGATACGCTCAGAAGGTGCTAATTATTTGCGAGAGATATACGTGAGCGTTTGCTCTTTGTGATTCCGAGAGAATATTTATTCTCTCATCGGTAACATGTTACTCTTGATAGGTTGATTGTTGAAAACGTTGTAAATGTTGTAAATGTGTATTGTGGGCAGTAGTGATAGTGATACACAAGTTCGATTGTATAGAGACAAAACTAAAAGACTTTGGTAGCACGAGGGATTATTTAAGGCATTATTACTATCATTTATTATCGTTAATTATCTATTTTTTTTTTTTTTTTTTTTTTTTTTGTTTTTTGGTTTTTTTTTTTTTTTTTTTTTTTTTTCTTTAAATATCGAAATCTTTCACTGACAATGCGTGATATTATCTTAACGACCATTGGGTTTATTTTTTAAGTTTTTTTTTTTTTTTTGCTTTTTTTGAATCCGAAAACAAGTGCTTATCATTTTTTTAAATGATTAACGATATTTATAATTTGTACAGTATCGCGTCTGTAATTCTTATAAATTATTAACTTTTAATTAATAGTTAGATACAAATTATTGTTTAAAGTATTTTATTCGATAAACAAGTGGGGAGATAAATATTCGTCAAATCTCGTATTATTGAATTGTTTCATGCAATTGTCTCGCTAGCTTTTTCTTCAATCGAGATCCTCTATAGTGGGGTTTTCAAATTTAAATCAGCTCCATCACGTATGTCACGTAAATATTCCAATTATTATGAGTTTATATTGCAATCGTAGTACTTGCTAATTGTATGATAGCATTTATCATTGAAGCTCATTGGGAAAAGCGTTTACTCGTAATAGCAAATATTTCGGAAATTATATGAATCAATGGTGCCGGGAGTGGCATAATAATATCTCCTTTAAGTAAAATGTCTCCTTGAAACAATATTCTTACGTCTCATTCGTGATTGTAGAGCTTGAGGTGAGATACGCTACTTGTAAACCCTCTGCAGCTAATTGTAATACATATCATGGGTCATCCAGTCATGATTGGTCATGTTTATTGCGCAAAAGCGAATTCTCACAGGCCCTCTCGCCTCCTTATTACTTGAAAATTGCGAGCGCTGCGCTTGAAAAGCTGCTTATCATCGAATAAGCGTCCCAGCGGCGCAAAAAGCAGCCAAGGACAACTATGTATCGGCCGACGAATCTGACGAAAGTAAATTGATAGCATTTTCCCTCGGCAGACGATAATTTCGAATCAAAGTACACTCTCGAGCAACAGCGAGTCACGGCGTCTTGGCATCTCGTAGGGCGACAAAAAATGCGCAGGCCGGCTTATATTCGCGGCGGCGGGAAGATTATAAGTGCGCTGGGCAAGTTGTAGTCATCTTGGTCGGCGGAGCGGAGGAAGAAAGGAAGGAGAGGAGGTGAAAAAAAAGATCGAGGACGAAAGGAAGAGGAGGTGGAGGAGGAGGTGGAGGTGGAGGTGGTGAAGCTGGAGGAGGAGGTGGAGAGAGGCGGCGGACAGGGACGACGACGACGACGACGAGGACGAGGACGATGACGGCGTTGGCGGGTACGGGGAGGGGGCGACTTGGTGGAGGGGGAGGAGGAGGAGGGCCACGGGGAATAAGGCCACGGGTTTATGAAATATTGATCGAGCGCGATATCTTACGTTTAAGTCTCCTCGCGCTAAGGCTCAAGCGGGCCACGCGTCGGCCATACATCAAATAACGCGGGCGGACGAGCCTTAACGCCTCGCGACTTAAATAACGATACAGGGAGGCTCGCGGCTGGGAGGGGGTGGGAATAGGAAATAATCCGGGATCGTACAGGTCGGGCCAGCTTTCGGTTGCTCGAGCGCTCGTGGCTTTTGTTCGCGGGCGCCCTGAGGATTTACTTATGCATGGGCGGGGGGAGTGCGGGTGAGCCGGGAGTGGCTGAAATTTTTATGACCTCGTCGCTCGGCCTAGTTGAAAGATTCGACGGGGGACTGTTTGAGGAAGCGCCGACTCTGGCTTTTGCAATTATCGGAGAGTGGCGTCGGGAGGCGCGCGACATAGGCGGTGACAGTTGGATTGTCGTTGGTGTTGGTGAGGGGAAGGCGGTGAGGAGGAGCGCGGAGCTTGTTGGGGGGAAAATTGAGGGCCGAGGGTGCACTTCTCGAGATATTTGATGGGAGGTGTTTGAGTGCCGGGGCCCGGGCCCTTACGATCGACCATTCATTTTGCCGCGTCGGACCTGATTCGGCATCGTTTTTCCAGAAGGTTGCGCCTTACTTTTTGTCGACATTGACATTACGTCGCAGCCTCTTTAGCGCGTGCGCACAGTTTTTAAGACACATGTGCATGTGGATGAATCGAGTGGAGGCATTGAATTGGCTTTGGGTGTGTTTAGAGCTCGGTGATAAGGGATTTGGGAGCTCGTGTCGATTCTTATCGTTTATACACTTCTCTCGCATTTCTTCGCCTATCTTTCTCGGCCCAAAGCTCCGTTCCCGAATGAGTCAGAGTGGTAAGTTTACGTGTGCGTGCGACCGTTTCAATTTTCACGCACGAATTACTATCGACGATAATATTAATGAAATTGCCGGGTAAAATTAATGTCGGCCATAGTGCATTTAATCAGTAAGTGCGGTGCAAAAGAGTTGGGAGTACGTAAGCGGGAATAATTTCGTCGATTCGACTGTTTGGGCTATTGTTGTGAAGGAGCTCTTTACGTAGCGAGCAATTTATCTTAGACTTTTAAAAGTGAAAAGATATCTTAATCAATGTCTGAGCGAGGCAAGCAAAAAGCAGCTGTCAAGAATATTTGAAGATAGAGATATATAATTTAATTTCATGCTCTAAGCCAAAGAGAAGTATATTATCAGGCGCGATAAGGGAACGGGAGAAACTTGCAAAATTTATTGAACAAATATTTCTTAATAGTACATGATATTTCGTCACCGCCATTCACACGACGCTCGACTGTCTAATAATTTAATGGGCCCGAAATGTCAGAGGCGCTCCTCGCCGCGCAAGCTGCCAAGTCGTCGTTGCCATCGGCTTTATTTGCAAAAATTACATTCGAGCGCGAACATCATCTGGCCAATGACTTATAAAATGATTGCCCATCCGAAGCCAAATCATCGAGCTCGCCCCGTCACGCAGATTGCCGAGGAAAAATATTGGCTCGCAAATCCCTTCGGGAAGAGCCACTTTACGCACTCCCACGCAAATTTATGCAAACAAGAAGACTGCCGATGACATTGCCCGCGGCTCACTCCGACACACACACACACACGCGGTCCTGCAACATTGTATCGGCCAACGATCGGTGATCTCCATTAAAACCCCGCGGGCATCGATCGATCGCAGCTGCCCTCCTTCACGCCCCAAGCAAAAACTCCGCGGCAATAAAATCCTCCCGAGCGTAATCCCCGGGCCCGTAAGCCCGCCGAACAATAAGCTCGCGTATCCGTGAAATCTTATCAGCTTTCGTGATGCAGTGCGCGCGACAAGGCGCGGGAGAGAGGAAAAACGAGGCTGAGCCGAGGAGAGAATAGCCTTCCTCGCCTCCACTTCCGTCGGACTTTTCAGCTCTCGCGCGCGATTCGCCAAGGCGAGGCCAAACGACTTGGCTAACAAGCTGTTGCAACGCAGCCTCTTCCTTTCGGAGGAAAAACAACGGAACGTGGGAAGGGGGGGGACGGAGGAGAGACGGAGGGAGGCAAATTACGTAATGCCGGTAATGGGCGGCCGTGGGTTTATCATAAATTCGTGTTCCGGCGAGTTCCGGCCGGCTGCTTGCAACTTCGGGGGAAAACTTCGGATCAGATGGAACTGCGAGTTTTCCCAGCCTCTGAGCGTGCGAGTTTTTTTCACGGCAAAATTTAAATTCCCGGTGCTAGCCGCTCGGATATTGCTGGACTCGCGTATTGCTAAACTCGATTGATTTTCCTTTTCCTCGACGACTCTGCCACGCCTTGTTCATCAAATTGCCTCTTCTCTTGCGCATCTTTGTTTCGCGAGTGAAATAATTGGCCTCTTTGGCCACTTGTTTTGCCCGTTAACCGGAAAGGTGCTTGAGACGAAACTGTTTTGAAAATATTTGCGAGCGAGGTTACTGGCTACTAATTCGAGCGAAATGAAAATTGTCGTTAGTGCTTGTGTCAGATGCGTTGAGAGATGTTTCGGGAATTAAGTTGGAAAGTAGAAAATGCATTTAAATCCAAGTTGAGTTTGGTAAGAAACTCAAGGACAAGGGCAATGCGTTAAAGTCACAATTTATAAGATTAAAGGTGATTATTTTCTCGCTTTACTACATGCCAACTTGCAGGTAAATGCAATCCCGTAGACCTAGTAAGAATAATATATTTGGCGACACTCGACACACACACACACACACACTACTCTATGCAAATGTACAACAGAGATTTTAGAGCAGAGGCCAACATATTCCTTGCTTTAATTCTTTTCTTTTTTATTTTAGATTTTTTTTTTTTTAGATTCTCTTTAGATGCTTTACAAATAAAATACTCGATAAAATTATCAGTTTCGGGATAATATGCGATACGTCGACACCCCTTTTGTCTCCCACCGACATCTTCGTACTTTAAATACTTAAAAAGATAGCATTCAATTTGTATTTATGACCCGAGTTATTTCCACTATCAAATCATATACTTTTATATGCGCGCACGTACACGCGCGCCGCGCAAATGAATAAAAAATGTTATATAACAAGCGAACGCATGCCGGTTCGTTTTAACGGATATTCGTTATCAGCCACCTACAAAATGCATATATCAATTTAATTTCGATAAATACCGTAGAATTATTTTAATACGCGCATTTTATCGGCCCGAATAACAAATGTCGTTTGAATTTTCGACGCTCCTTTGACTTTCTGAGATGCTAACATCCAGCCGAACATAACCAATCGATCTCTTCCGCCGATGGATTAGTCATCCAAGTCTTTGAGTAATTTTGACGAAACAACTCATAAATGCTCATCTACTGCACTTTCCAAACAATTATATCAATTGCCCTCGCTCCCTTAATCTTCCCTCGAAAAAAGAACAATCAACTACTTTAATAGGAAAGCTGCAGCTTACATACAGAAATTACAACTTTTTCTCGGCAAATAGTTTGACCGAGGCTCTGTCTCGTCCTCCTCATACTCTTTCTCACCCTGCTGTGGGACACTAATTTTAATTCCCTAATTTTTCCTTGCCCTAGCCACGCATTATCCCTCCGACTCATCTGCCCCTCCACTGCCCTCCACTTGCCAAGAACAAGTCGCGCACGCACGACCGGCTAATTTCCGCGGAGGAGGAGGACAGACGTATAATTACTTGACGCCTCCGAGAGACCCTTTCCTCCCTTCCACCCTTCCACCCTTCCTCCCATCCTCCCTTCCTCCCATCCTCCCATCCTCCCATCCTCCCATCCTCCCTTCCTCCCGCCCTTCCTTCCGTCCTTCCTTCCTTCCTTCCTTCGTTCCCCCACGGCTCCCATCCGTATTCCGGACTTTTATTAAAAAGCTGCGGCCTCGCCAAACAAAAAGATCCGGCCCGATGATACATAAGAATCATTATGGAAACAACTATATCTGAGCGCGTTTAAGTCTCGTTAATGAATGAAATCTTAATTAATTTCACTCGGAAATTGCAATCCGATAACGCTCCGCGCCTCTGTCCTCTAATTTTCATTAAAGTAAACATCGCTCCTGAGGGGTAAATACTTTCAGCCCATTACAATTCAAACTCCGCTCGATGGATATTCACAAAGGGCCAGCAACCACTTGGTTCGAAAAATTGGAATAATTGGAAGTCCGTTGCGTCATATTGCCCGATATATTCGTTACATTAGACGTGACGCTGGCCATGCTACATAACATAACCCCTCCAAATCATAACCGTTTATGACATCATTATTATGCCAAAGCAAGTGCAATGCCCCACGACCAAAAGCCGACCAAAAGCTGACCAAAGCCGACCAAAAGCTGACCAAAAGTTGACCAATAATTGTCCTGACCAAGCAGCCCTCTCTCCTCCATCAAACTCAGTGCTCAAAATCTCCGAATCAATTTTTCGAAAATCGGCCAACGGCAAACACTCGAAAAGATTGGGAGCGGCCCAGTGGCTTTCGCTGCGCGCCCGCTCACTATTTTTACTCCATTGAATTCCCTCGGGTTCGCGCGCACACGGGCCACAAAGCCTTATCAGCACCAATAAAGTCCACTTGACCTGGAAATCCGCCAGCCAGCACATCCGACTCTCCCTGACCTCCCCCCCCCCAATCCCCAACCCCACCCCCGTTCTTGCCTGACCCCAACCCGCTAACCCCGCTCCACCCGGAAACCGCCTTCCCTCCTCCCCCCGCCCCAACCGGCCCATCTCCTCGCCCCGACGCCCTCCACCCGCCGTCCGCCCGCGTCCATCGTCCCGCGCTCGCGGTCCCTCTTTATCAGCACTGTCTCGCTCTACGACGCTCTTCCGCGCCCCACCGGTACACCTCGCGCGTGCTCCCGCGACCCTAGAAGCGCCCCCGTAGGAAGGAGCGAGAGGGCCTTAGGAGACGGAGAGGAGGCGAGCCTCGGCCGGCGAAAAAGAAGGAGAAGACCGGCAGCTCCGGGACGATTAATAGGAATATAAATTGATCGGCGCTTTTTGCAGCTCGCGAACGAGCGAACGTCCCCCGGTATGGGGCCGGGAGGGAGGCCGCGGCCGAGGAGCCATCTTGCGGCGGCTCTCGCCCGGCCAATTGATTCGTCCCCACCAGCGCGGCGCCTCCACGCGCCTCGTCGCTATTCAATTCCGGGCGCGCCGACGAGGGGAAGCGTCGTGCTCCCCGCCCGCGGTAGGCGTGACCCCGCGCGGGCGCCCATTGGCCCCCGGCCGATCCCCGGAAGCCCGGCCAATGGCGGCCGGGCACGCGGTGGGGGCCGCCGAGGCGTGCTCGGGGCCGAGGAGCCGAGTCCTGGTGCGCTCCGGCCAGACAGTGCCGTGCCGTCGCCTCGTGCCCTCGTGCAGCCGTCGCCGCTGTCGCTGCCGTCGCTCACGCCGCTGCCGCAGTCGCGGTCCCAATCGTCATTAGCCCCCCAGCCTCTGGCAACTCGAGTACCGGCCAGTACTGTCGTCCCCAGGTCCGCGAGCGCGACGCGAGCAGCACACGGGGGCGAGCGCCTCGCCTGGGATCGAGTGCGCGCGTCGAGGAGTGCATGGAGGCGGCCGCCTACGCAGCTGCGGACGCGGGCTCGGCCCCGGGTGTCCGTGGGGCCGCGGGGCCGGCGTGACTCGGGCGCCCGCGTACGACGAGCGGGGCGATGAGGGCCGCCGAGTGAACGACGACGGACGCGCGGAGTGCCGATGAGCAGCGAGCTCGTGTAGAGCGCAGCCCGGCTGGCTAAGCTGATACCGAACATGGTG